>MU394143.1:0-11232 GCA_022578605.1 Camillea tinctor
TTACTAATTAATTTATAGATTTACTAACACGTTGGAATTTAACTTATAATATGATAAAGGTTTTTTTAGAATTAAAAAATCTTTTATTATATATAAATCGAAATATTAACTATTTAGAATTTAAAAAGTTATTTTTAAATGATATTGATTGGTATATTTTAAAAGAATTATAGCGAATTTTCGAAATTTTCGTTAAACTAATTATTTATTTATAAGCTGAAATTTATATAACAATGTCTTGAGGTTTATTATTTATATACTAAATTTGGAATAAATTGCGAAGTTTATTACGCAATTATAATTAATAACTACAAAATAACTTAGAAATTGTAAGTTATTTTTTATTTTAAATTTTAAATTTTTATTATTTTATAATTAATTATTAATTTTATATAGGCACTTATTTTAAATGGCTTTATTGCAGCAATTTTACGTGGTGTTAAAAAGCTAGATAAATATTTTTCACGAAATTTAATAAATGAACTAATAAATACTGGTTATTTTAACCTTTATTTATTTAGTATTATATTAGATCCTACACAAAAAATTAGCCATTTTTAAGAGAATGGTTTATTATATCATTATGAAAATATAAAAAATGATATAATTTAATTATTTAAAATTGAATTTGAAAAGTATGTTATATTTTATTATTTTATTATTTTATTATTTTTTATTAATATTTAATAGGGTTAAAAGACAATTAAATGAAAACGACCCTTTTAATATGTTATTTGATGAATTAAATAACGATAATATATTTGAAATATCATTAGAAAATAATTCATTAAATGATGATATTTATTTAAGCATTAAATTTAATCTAAATGAGGAATTAAATAATTATTTAAATGAAGGAAGATACCTTAAAGAAGTAAGTTTAATTTTTTTTATTTTATATTAATATAAAACTAATTATTATAATAGACCGATATTTTATTATGGTGGAAATTTAATTTAAATAGATTTTTTATTTTAGCTATTATGGTTAGACGTTATTTAGCAATACCGGCAACAACAGCTTTTATAGAGCGTATATTTTTAATTTTTAGTAATATAATTATTAAAAATCGAAATAAATTATAGCTAGAAACTGTAAAATGGTTAACGTTATTAAAAAGTTGGAAATTTAATAATATAAAAGAATTACAATAGCAATATATTGATAATATGGAGGTTTTAGAAGAAGAAGAAAATTAAATAAGTTAATAAATAGATTTTATTTAAAGAATAAAAAGCTTTTTAAAACTTTAAATATAATATAAATTAAACATAAGATTTATTATAATTTTTATTATAAAAAGTAAAATTTTATTTATTAAATTGAAAAAGCTATAAAGTTAATAAGTTAAAACGTTTTTTTAAAGCTTAATTGTAATTTTTAACAAACCTTAAATTAATAAATTACATTAATAAAAACTATTTTTACACTACATTTTTTAATATATTATATAAAAATACTAATAAAAATTTAAATTTTTTAAAAAAAAACTATTAGTTTTTAGTTTTTTTTTAGTTACTAACTAACTAACTAGCATTAGTTTTTAGTTAGTTAGTAGGTTGACTAAAACTAGCCTAGTTAGTTAGTAGGCTGATTAAAACTAGTGTTAGTTAGTTAATAGCTTGACTAAAACTAGGCTAGTTAGTTAATAAGCTGATTAAAACTAGCTTAGTTAGTTAGTAACTAAAAAAAAACTAAAAACTAATAGTTTTTATTACAACCCTGATATTATGTATATTTTAACTGTTTTAATTATTTTATTTAATAAAGCACTTTTAATTACTTTATTAAAGTGTTTAATATAATTAATTACTTAAAATGCTTTAATTTTTTAAATTACTATATAATTTTTAAAATGTAACTTAAAGTTAAAATATACTTTAAACTATTTAATTGCTTTTTTTTAAAAAATATATAATAAAATTTTTAACTTATATTAATTTTTTTTATATATTATATTTTTTATAAAGATATTTAAGTTTATATTTAATAAAGTTAAAAAAAAAGCATTATGCTTTTTTTATTTTAAAATAACTTTAACGTTTTTTTTTAACTATTTTATAGTTTTTTAAGTAAATTTTTTTACTTTAAAAATAACTATATCGTTTATATAACTAAACTTTATATTAAGTGCACTTTTTTTAAAAATTAATTTAATATATAATATAAACAATATAAGTAAAATTAAAAATCTTTATAATACTTTGTAAAAAAGTAAAATAAGTGCAATTATAACATTTTTTATATAAATTGCTAATTTTTTATTTATTATATAAAATTTAACTTATTTAATTAAGCTATTTGGCTATTTTTACTTTTATAAGCGCAAAATAAGTTTTTTTTTAAAAACTATATTAAAAGTACTAAATATATTTATTATTAAAAATAATGCTTTTTTTTATTAAGCGCTTTTTTTATATTATAGGCCACATGGCGCAGTGGTTAAGCGCTTAGCAGACATTAGTGTGGAATATTAATGTAATAGGTTTGAATTTTATTGTGGTTTAATTAACTATTTTTTTTTTAAGGTACATATACTTTTTATTAGCTGTTTATAGTTAATAAAAGCACTATTGGCAAAACTTTTCGCCGAGCATTTCTTATAAAGTAGCCTTTTATAAAGTAGCTTTTTATAAAGTGCTATTATTAACCAACTTACTAGCAAAGCCTTAAAAAAAGCTAGCTATAGTAAAGCGCTATTAACGCAAAAGATTTTTTATGTAATTTTTAACACGCTAATATAAAAGCTTTTAAGGCCTTTTACTTCCGCCGTTCCATAGTTTATACAAGCTTAAGATTTTAGCCACATAGCGCAGTAGCAGGGTTGTGATAAAAACTATTAGTTTTTAGTTTTTTTTTAGTTACTAACTAACTAAGCTAGTTTTAGTCAGCTTATTAACTAACTAGGCTAGTTTTAGTCAAGCTATTAACTAACTAACACTAGTTTTAGTCAGCCTACTAACTAACTAGCCTAGTTTTAGTCAACCTACTAACTAACTAAAAACTAATGCTAGTTAGTTAGTTAGTAACTAAAAAAAAACTAAAAACTAATAGTTTTTTGTTTTTTATAAATATTAAAATATAATGTATTATTATTATAATATTTAAATAATATTTTATATTATATATAAAAATATTGCTTAAAAATAAGTTAAATAATGCTTAAATAAAATATTAAAACTTATTAATTAAATATATTTTTTAGTTTTTATATTTTAAACTATAATAAATTTTTATTTATTAAATTATTTTAAAAAATTTAAAGCTTTTATTTTTAACACATTGCTGCTATAATTATTTTATATTAATAAAAAATTTTACTATTTAATAATGTTATTTACAGTTTTTAATTATAATTTATTATAATTTTTGAAAATAATAATTATAACTTTTAATAAACTTTAAAAAAATAAACTTTATAGCTTTATTAATAACAATATTTTAAATAATATTTTTAATTTTATAGTTACATAAAAATAATCCATGTAAAATTATAAACTTAATTAATTTAAATAAACAAATTAAAAACTATTTTAATTATTATTTTTATAATTATAATAAACTTTTACATATTTTTTACATTTTACAGTAAATTTTTAATTTTTTTTATAAAAGTGGAGCCATTTTATTAGTTTTTAGTTTTTTTTTAGTTACTAACTAACTAATGCTAGTTAGTCTTAGTCAGGGTATTAACTAACTAGCCTAGTTTTAGTCAGCTTATTAACTAACTAACACTAGTTTTAGTCAGGCTATTAACTAACTAGCCTAGTTTTAGTTAAGCTGTTAACTAACTCTAGTTAGTGGGGCTAGTTAATTTAGTAACTAATTAGTAACTAAATCACAACCCTGCGCAGTAGTTAAGCGCTTAGCAAACATTAATGTAAAATATTAATGTAATAGGTTTAAATCCTATTGTGGTTTAACTAACTATTCCTTTTTTTAAAGCATAATACTTTTTATTAGCTATTTTATAGCTAATAAAGCATTATTGGCAAAACTTTTTGCTAAGTACCTATATTATTGCTAGCTAATTACTAGCATATATATATATTTTGCTAATATTTTAAAATAGCATTGCAAATAGAGCTATATTAATAAAATGAAAAATGCTAGCAATTAAAATCTTTACTGCTAATAGCTTTACTAATAAGGTAATTATTGCTAATAATTAGCTTTATTATTGCTAACATTTTTTACAAAGTAGCTACTTATAAAGTAGCTTTTTATAAAGTATTGTTATTAACTTATACTTTTATTGCTAACATTTTAATAAAGTATTTATTGTTAATAACTTCATTATTGCTAACACTTTTTTATAAAGTAAACTTTTATAAAGTAACTTTTTATAAAATATTGTTACTAACTAATTAATTTTTAGCAAGGCCTTAAAAAAAGCTAATTACAATAAAGCGCTATTACTAGCACAAAAGATTTCTTATGTAAATTTTTAACATGCTAATATAAAGGCCCTTAAAACCCCTTATTCCCGCCGTTTTATAGTCTATATAGGTTTAGGGTTATAAATAGCTAGTTAGTTAGTTAGTTCATCGCCCGCCCCTGGACGTAAAATATATCATCATCATTATTATCATCATTATCACAAGCTTAAGATTATAAATAGCTAATTAGTTAGTTAGTTTTCATCGCCTGCCCTAGACGTAAAATATATCATCATTATCATCATCATTAATGAGTGTTTATATATGTGATTCAAGGAGTGGATAGCAGAATAGCGGCGTGAAACTGTGCTGCTATCACGGTCAGGTGATCCATAGTCATGTGATCAGATGATCCGTGACACTCTACATGTAATGTTGTTCTCGGTCATACACTAATAACATACCTCACACCCACCTGCTACTCTATCTACCTAACTTGTCATCCACTCGTAGTTCATCCTTTCCCATACACCAGCCTCTCATACAAGATTATTATCTATATATCCTATAATCATTCAGCATGTCTTCAACTCATGTCACGCAGTACATCAAAACGGCCCGATCTCCCTTAAGTCAAGAACTTCCTCCCTACGAGCAATTTTACCGTCATCTTCAGGCAAAGATGAAGAAAGGGGACATAAATATCGATCAAAGCGATCTAGAGAAGTATCAGATCAAATGTACCGGTATTGACTTTGTCACCGGAGATCCTGAAGATGGAGGCCTTAAAGTTCTTGGACCAATGTCTCCAAATGACATAGCCGATATGTGCGATCCGGATATGCTATACACCGATAGCGATATCTCATTCCCGGAAGTAAGCCCTGGGATATACCATACTGCGATTGATTGGACCAACACTTTCTTGAGGGCATTTGAATTAGCGCCCAAAAATGGCAAATCGACGGCCAACAACCCGAGTCTGCCAAACAAAACTATACTGGACCTTAGCTCATGGAAGCACGCGGAGTAGGTGATTAGCAAACTCATCTATGAAATGATAGGATAAATTAGCACGTGTATAAACTAATATAAAACTAGGTTGCCTGATTATAAATACTCAAACACCACATACGTATGGAGATCTAAATTTACCCTACGTCCCCGTGACGATTCTTGTTTATATATTATATGCGGCCTTGCAAACGGTTACGCCTTTAAGGATAAAATTCCTTTATTTGGCGAGTTGAATACATGCTATTGGTTAGATAAGAAAACATCGTCAGCTAACAAAGACAATAATAGTCGGAGCGTTGTAAGTTTCTATGCCCTGCACCTTTATAATTGAAAATTCCCTTCTTACATTTTGCTCATGCAATATGAGATTACTCTTTTGTCATTCTCAGACAGAAATGGCAGGATTGTGCAATTCCTTCGGAATGGCAGTAAGCCTCCCATCCTGCAAATATCTCCCATCATCAAACTCGGTAGCGAAGAGGAGGAGAATAGGAAGATATTCATAAACTTCATGGGTTGGGCCTTCAGCACCAAGCAAGGAAGACTTCCGTCAGACTGTAACTAGGTAACTACCACGGACCATCTCACGTGATCAATACTCATGATAGCGCGCAAAATGCATAAAGCTCAACTACCTTCATGTCGACTAGCTATATAAATCCTTTTTGTTTCTTATGTCCTTGTTTAGATTGCCAGTGATTGATATAAGCATACTCCTATATGGAAATCTCTCCTTATGATTTAAGCAAGGGATGAAATGGGAAAATATCATGGGGCTAGTTATGTTTCTTGATATGCCTTTCGTTAGAAAGGTTTTCTTCCCACTCTCAGGGAAAAAAAAATCCTACCGTGCCTCCTGCGCTCTGATTGGCCGGATCCTTGCGCTTTGATTGGTCACAAAAAAGTGCTTCTTATTGGTTGCACCACGACGCCGACCTAGTTTTTACTATGGTCGCCAACCCATCCCCTTAGCCACCCCTAGCCACATACACCACCTATATGGCTAGTTGGCGATGAAATCTGGTATATGGCTAGGTCGGCGAGGCTTTACCTTCCTTGCTGTCTTGTTTTTCGCTGTCGGGTCCGCCGTATCTGGACCAGCGAAAAACTATAGCACATTGATTGCAAGAAAAGCTATTATAGGTATTAGTAGTAGTGGCGTCAATGTTATGATTAACATGGTTCTTTCCGACATCCTCCCCGTAAGGGAACGGCCTAAGTATCTCGGTATTATTTTTGCAGTTTATACTGTTGCTATCTCACTTGGCTCAGTTATCGGAGGCTTGCTAGCGGAGCAAGTCTCGTGAAAATAGGTTTTCTATTTAAACCTCCCTATTTCGGTGGTTGCTTTTTTATTGTTGTTTTTAGCGTTAAGAATGCAATACACGAAAAACATCACTCGTAACATTGCGTTTATTGTTTCGATATTATTAGCTCTAACGTAAGATGGAGTAGTTTACGCT
Organism: Camillea tinctor; assembly: GCA_022578605.1. Taxonomy (NCBI): domain Eukaryota; kingdom Fungi; phylum Ascomycota; class Sordariomycetes; order Xylariales; family Graphostromataceae; genus Camillea; species Camillea tinctor. The sequence continues at coordinate 6,861 of MU394143.1, forward strand.
TGGTTATTATAGAAAACATTGTTACCCCTAATTTTTGGTTTCCTCGAGATAGCTGCTTTTCTTGTTACACAAGCAATAACTTGGATACAGGAACCGACCATGCCACTTCGCATATTTTTAAATCGCACCACACTTGCAACTTTTGGACTTGCCTTTTTGCACTTTACTATTCTTTACTGGACAACTTATTTTTTACCTTTATATTTTCGGGCTATATTAAAAGCTTCTCCTATAAATTCAGGCGTTAACCTACTTCCAGTCATTGTAACTACAATGCCCTTTACAATTTTTGCTAAAATCAAAATATTTAAACTTAAACAATATCATCCTTACCACTTCGCCGGATACAGCTTTGCAGCCATTAGATTTGGCCTTTTCCCCAGGCTTAACAAAAACACTAGCACTGCCTACTAGGCCGGAGTTCAATGCATAGCCGCAGTTGGCATTGGCGTTCTAACCACTACCACTTTACCGGCAGTTCAAGCTCTTCTTGAGGAATCTAATTAAGCAGTCGCAACGGCAACGTAGGCCTTTGTCCGCAGCTTTGGTAGCGTCTGGGCAGTAGCTATACCTAGCGCAGTTTTTAATACTAGAGTTGACTTGCACTTAGGTCAAGTAAAAGATGAAAACTTGCGAACCTTATTATCAAATGGTGGAGCATATGGTTTAGCCTCAAGGGAGCTTATGACTTCTTTGGATTCGCGTCCAGTCATCAAGACACAAGTCAAGGACATCTACGTGCAAAGCCTTCAGCTTTGCTGGCAAGTTGGGATCGCGTTCACATTGGCTGGCTTCGTTGTTGCATTCATCGTCAAGGAAGTACCTATGCGTACAGAGCTAGAAACCAAATTTGGGCTTGAAGGGAAGAAGAAAGGGGACATGGAAGCTACCGAGAATTTGAAAGAATCTTCAGGTCGCGGTGGTGGGGGAGGGGCCTTCACGATCGATGGTTCAGACAGCACATAAGTTGGAGCTCACCGAAGAAGAAGGATCGAAGTAGTGTAAATGTAATTAAAACCCCCAAACAGGTTGGGGAAAGTGGAATTATGCCATTCACTTACCATGCTCCTGTCTGCTTCATGACTTCATTACCAGGATAACTGAAACATGCGCACGTTGCTAGGAATTGTCACAACCATTAGACACCTGAATCATCGATTCGTTACTATGAACACTACGAAATAGCAAACCTAAGCTGACATGTCGGCTACTATTCCCCTGATAGCATTGATATGAACCCAAGCCTTGAGGGACGCGCTGTTATCTTTGTCTTTGTCTCCGTTGGCATCTTTATTATTCCTTAAAGAAAAGAGTAGGGTTACTGCATGCCTTCCGAAGATAAAGTGCACCCGGTTGAAGATTAGGCTAGCAAGATAAAATCCGGCCGCAAGGTACCAATCTCGAGACACACCTAAGATGTTAACATGGATATCCCGCACTCCTAGGTTGGCAGCGGCCGTCAAGATACTCAGTGAATAGAGCCATAGAGCCCTATGATTAAGGAGAAAGCCCCGGAAATCCAAGCTTTAACATGGGCCGGCAACACGCGGTTAATGAGAGCCCGCAATTCAGGTTCTTATGTTATGAGCGAACAAATGAAGAGGTTTTCAGAAATGGTAAATGTCAGTGCGGATGTCAATGCTAGGAACGGTTTAGCTTGAAGAAGAGCGAGGCCTGCAGGTATGATGTGTGTGTGTGTGAAGGAAGACTCAAGTTGTGAGATATTTCTAGATCCCGACTTCAGACTTGTCAGAAGTGAAGGCTGCACATCACATCACTCAAGCGCCGCTCTTCATCAGAGCAACCGTGAAGAATAGCATCATATAGCCGCTAGAGTGGAGGTTGCACAAAGAAATCCTCCAATCGCTCCGGTCACAAATGCAACCCCCCTTGCTTCTGTCTCGTAAGCATTTACCAACCGACATGAACTCAGGTTGCTCAGGTAGATATTTCAAGTGTAGTATGCCTTACCAAGATCGAGATCTGCACCGAGCTATAATGTGACAACTCAGGAGTGTGTGACTTGGGAACATCTGACCTGTCCGCGCGTTATTCAGGAGTTAAAGTATGCTAGCAATCTTACATTACGTAGGTAGGCACCTATGTAATGTACCTACGCCCTACAAATTGATCTCTTGCACTCAAGCCGGTGCTTTCTCCAACATCCTCACAAGACAAACAACCCAAACCACGATAACCACTTCAGACTTCCCTCCAAAATATACTACCATTCAAAGGGCTGATTCTGAGCAGCAAGGAGGCGAGCTTCTTGAGTTCGTCGTGCAGCACAAGAAGAATCCCAATGTGGACGATGAAGCCTTCTTCAAATGGTATAAGGAAGAGCTGATGCCCAAGGTGATGCGGCTAATCAAGAAATACAACATTGTCCGATACTCGATCGTGAGTAGTATAACCCACACAACTCCTCACCCATCATTCTAAAGCAGCTGATGTCTACCTCCACAGTTCTACACACCCTCTCACTTCCGGGCGCCGCTCCAGGATGAGTTCCACAACAAGCTGGACAAGCCAGACTGGACCGTTTCCAATTGGGATGTGACTAGATGCTATTGGGTTCATAGTTTGGACGATCTACGAGCTTTGCAGGCGGATGCGGAATGGCGGGCAAAGATTAACGGAATGGAAGAACCCTGGATTGCCAAAGAACTCAACATCTCCATCGGGCACGAGACCATCTACTATGAAGATGGCGTGGTCAAGAATACCACTGTAGCGGATGATTAATAGGGCGATATTTCCCGTCGGCCTGGTGCTTGTCGAGTGTTGATTCGGTTCAGTTATCGAGTATTGGTGCTGTACCGTCACATTAGGCAGAATGTCGTTTGAGACTTCAAACTAATAGTAGCAATCAGATATGCTCACTCTTTTACATTGACCTCACGCTGCTCCATGATTCATCCGCCGAGGAGGCAGGCTTCACAAATGAACGCGTATTGCAATCCCACCAGAAGAAAAACCAGCCTATTGACCAGAATTAATCTATCTGTTAGTCGATCAAGTCGGTTGGTTGTTGTTGTTGTTGTTGTTGTTCATAAGTTGGATGCAAGGGGCATGTAGAACTTACCAACTGCTTCAGTCACAAGGAGTTAGAACTAACGGCCTCCGACGGCATGCAAGGGAGAAGAGGGGCATTTGCTATTCTTCGGGACCGACACTGCAAGAGTATCGTTTGTTGGACTCGGAGGCAATGTTAAACAGGTTTCGATATAGTAACATATCATCCAAATGCTCCTCATTCAACCTGAACTCATGGTGGGGGCAGGAAATCGCAAGATCTAGATTTACATGATGGGAAATTTCCCACCTACTTAAAAGAGCGAGTGGATGCCAACATGGTCCAATAAGACAACTTGGTTATTAGACACGGTGCTGCCGCACATCCCCTTCAGCGTCGAGGGGGACGTAGTCCGCGGCCGCAGCGCTTGCGACGGCCTGGGCCTCATGGCGGCGCAGATCTTCGCCGTCGAGGAGCTGCACGCCGAGGGGAGACTTTACGGAGTAGACACAAAGGAAACAGCCTACTAAGGAACTGTGTCCTGGCGCCCCAAAAGCCATGCTTCTTATAGAGAATCCTCCCAGTAACCAATCGATAGACTAAGTTTAACTCATGTCTTAGTGCGTTGATACTCCCCATCTAACGCCACAATACTATTCTCCTTGAGGTCTCTCAATGTGTTTCGGCCTCTAAAAACCCACTAGATGGCCTTGCTCCAGTTGTCCGAAGAAACCCTCATATATAGTTTTCGCCAGTGATATCCTCCTAATTGACCAATCGAAGGTACTCGCGGTCAACGCCTGTGGCAATACAACCAACAAACAGATTCACTTCTTCAAAAGCAGAGACGTCGAGGCTGTGGGCTTCGTCACTGTCAAGTGAATTGCCTCGTCTTGATAGAAATATGAGTTTCTTCCAGTTATCACCAAACACAAAACATGCGATGTCCTGGACCTATGACTTCTTCCCAAGAACCCGCAGTAATGCAACTGGCTTCTCGTCCTGATTTTGCATGCGAGCTTTTGCGTACTGTGCACACTTTACAGCGACAGCACGGTCCTTGGCAAGATAGACCATCGGGGCCGTCTGTGTCAACACTAATAAAGTCTGACGGTGCAGTGGTAGTCATATTATGGATAGCAATATGTTGATCGAGGTACCGTATGCGATGCTGCGCAACTCCTTTCCAGAGTTCTATATAACCATCTGGTATTGGTGCACCAGGCTCTGCAGTGGCTATCGCCGGAGTTGAAGATATTCGAACACCTATGTCTTTTTTTTTTTTTTTTTTTTTTTTTTTTTTTTTTTTGGGGGGGGGGGGGGGGGGGGGGGTGTAATTTTTGTAAATTGATCGGA
>MU394143.1:11242-74443 GCA_022578605.1 Camillea tinctor
AAAAAAACCCTGTTTGTCCTGTTATATTACCAATATTTTTTATTGTTTTTTTAAGTTTTTTTTTATTTTTAATTTTTTTTTTTTTTATTTTTTTTTTTTTTTTTTAAAAAAAAATTTTTTTTTTTTTTTTTTTTTTTTTTTTTTTTTTTTTTTGGCTAGCGACCCATCTTGTTAGTGTGTAAGTTTTCAAATTGAATCGTAAAGAGGTTAAAGTCCTAAATAAAGTAAACCTTTAATAACAAGGTTAAAACTTATAATGGGTTTTTAAGGTTCTGATATGGAATAATGTGGATATGGTATATTGGTTGTTGTAGGAGTGATGTTTGAAAGCTAGGTTACTGGTACTGCATCGCTAACATTTATAGCACACCCCACCAGTTCCTCGTTTTTTTGGCCTATAACAATAAGTTAAGTTATGTTTTTAAATAATAGTTCGCTTAATTAATAGTGGTTAACTTACGAACGTAAAAGTGGCCGAAAACTAAAGTGTATCGAAGTCTATCTACAAATCCAATCGTCATACTTGAGCTATGAGGCAAGCATTACAGCTATCAAATCTTTCTAGGTTAGATTAATGCAAGCACAACTACTACGTCCTGTTCAGGAGAAGCTGCGAGTATCTAGCGCAAGTAGAACCGTGCTGTGAACATTCATGCCTTCCACATCTCGTCAAATAGAAAATACGGCTCGTTACATTACTATTACGATAGCACCCGCCGTTGATCCCATGGTTCCGGCGGGCGGCATAGGCGGAGGAATAGTGGACCTACCTAGCCTAGGTGCATAATGTATGTACCTAGTACCGATGCGACCCATGTGCTGCCAAGCATACTATTTACCCCTCCAACGTTTTTTTTTTTAAAAAAAAAAAAAAAAAAAAAAAAAAAAAAAAAAAAAAAAAGAATAACCTCCCCTGCCCCTTTGTCCCCTCCCCCTCCCCCTCCCTCTAACCTTCCCCCAAAATTGACCTACCAATAATCAGTTAGTTTCCCCAAGGTTAAGCAAGAGTTTAAAAAAAAAGAAAAAGAAAAAAATTTATCCACTAATAACTTGAGATATTACTGGATGATTAATCACCTACTACTTTTTATACCTTGATCTTTACCTCATCTCTACATACTGCTAACTAGGTTACCTCATATCATACCACTGACAATTATACACATTATCCCTTCAAAACTACTACTTTCTCGTCTCCCTTTCCTCTCTTCCCACGACGAAAGCAGATGTCCAGTCTTCGCCATGGCCGCACATGGTAGTAGGAGCGGTAGTCATAGCAGCCCGCGCAGCCTTGCTGACGCCACGCGCTTCACTTCCAATACACCCCACGCGAAGACAAAAGCCGCCACCGCAGCCGCATCCGCCATACCCAAGTCCAGCACAGCCTCTACCGGCAGTCGGTCCACCAATCCTCGTTCACCACCGCACCTACCGGGTAGGGAGAGAGGAGGAACGGGACCTGGAGCTGGAGCGAGCAAAGCGGCGCCTGCGAGCACGTCGACGCAAGCAAGACCCGAGACGCTTGATGAGCGAGTACGGCGTCTGCGTGCTGCTCATCTAGCCGCGAAGCAGCATAACATATCCCGTATTGATCGCTTTCTCGAACGCTCGAGACGTACTTTCGATGCTGTCCACAAATTCAGTATTGCCGGCCTCATTGGCTTTAGCAGTACGTACTTACCCTTCCCCTCCTCTTGCTCTTCTGAGGTTGGTGATATCGCTAACTGACACGCCTACTATCCGCCTAGCTCTCGCCCTATTTGCTGGCACCTACGCCACCGTCGACATGATCATGATCAATCGCAAGCGGCGCAATGAGTTCTTCGCTATGCAGAAGCAGATGGAAGAGGACAGTCTCGAGTCCGCCCGCCTCGCCTACATGACCGGTACCGCAACCGAGGAGCAAATCTCGCTCGTCGAAGAGGCCACGGCCAAGGCAAACCAGGCCGGCATGCAGCTGCCCTCTCTGCTGTCTGTGCCGCAGGCCGCAGCACCCGCCGGGGGGCGCAAGGAGGCCGGAACGGCGACGGAGCGGTCGGCATGGCCCGGAGAAGCCATGGTTGAGACCAGCATGTCGGCAACGGGCGAGGCGGACCCGCCCCAGAAGAGGGAAGGCCTGGCCGGGTGGCTGTTCGGTGGGCTGAAGAAGGAGGAGTCGCGGGAAGACCTAGATTTTGCTGCTGAGGCAGCCGCCGCTTCAGGCCAGGTATCCCATGCTGAGAGGACCAAGATAGCGGACGAGGTGCAGCATCCGCTGAAGAGCCAGGCTAAAACAGTATTTGAGCAGGAGAGGGAAAATCAGAGGAAAGGGGGTTCGCTCGATCAGCTAGGCCTAGACGATAAACCGAAAAGTGCTGAAGGCAAAAAGGGATGGTGGTAGGAGGAACGGTCTCGTCCGACAACCCTACATGCGACGATACAACGGAGAGGTAAACGCCAAAGAAAATGGATATGAAATGAGGACGAACCAATTGTATAGGAGAAGGTTGGTTCAATTGGGAGGCGAGCACCTAAAAATGGAAGGAGGTGTCTCATGATGTTCTGATATGTATGATGGAGAGAATCAAACAAACACACAACTTAACCTACTTAAGTACGCATAAGGGAGGACGATAAAAGGGAGCCAGGCCATTAAATACTGGTTGTATCATATACTAGTCTGCTAGAATATTAGGGGTCGTCATTGATGTGTCTCTTCGTATAGGACTTGGCTGGATATCACTACATATTCTCCTCTATGGGCTTATATCAGATATATGGCAAAGAGAGCGATATAAGGCAAAAAGGACTAGTGGAAGACTTATCATCCCGAGTGAAGATTTGTTCTTCGGCAAGTTGAGTGACTTAATGTGATTTATATCTAGGTAACTACTTTCCTGTATAGCTTATAGTAGTTGTAAGCTATAAGTTAACTCACCATTTGCGCTGTTCTTGCGCACAACTAAAGGAAGTAGGTTAGATATATCAATCTTGGTCGGTTGAAGCATTAGCGCATATTAGATATCGAATTTTGTCACTAAGTTGGAGAAATGTATCAAAAATACCTAGGTATTTGGCAAAAAGAAAAAGAAAAGAAAAGACAACCATTGGATTTTGCCGCGTTGATGGTATATGTACTTTGGCACCTCCCCTAAAAAGAATGAAAAAAAAGAACGATAACACGAAACCAAGATATCATACACGCTCAGTTCTTGGTCTGTCGCCAGTTTAGAAACCTAACAAAGCCACGCTCTAGACGCCGTGCACCCAGTCTTCCTCTTCCATAATTGAAAAAAAAAGCAAAAGGCCGAAAGGCAGGTATGGGAGGGTATTCTGCTCTCCTCTCTTTCCAAATTCATGTTTGTTTTGCTTTGCTATACCCTGAGTGCAATACAAAAAGGAAAAGAATAAACAACTAAACAGATGTATAACTTCCATTAGCTGAAATGCAGTAAGTGAATGTGTAATAAAGTGGTATAAAGGTATATAAATGAATGACCGCCCGGGTGAATCGTCGAAAGAGAGTGGAAATCCGAAGTCAGGAAAGAAGAAAAAAAGGAAAAAAGCCGAATGGCGAATGTAATATACGCTCATGCCGCTCGGGGCCATTGTTTGCTGTCTTCCTACCACAGGAAAGACCCCCTTTCGCAATTATACACCCCAGTCGTAGTAATGTTGTAGTAGTGGACAGGCGAGAATATTACTGAAAAGGCAGCTGCGGTACGTAGGCGAGACAGTGGACTGCGTTATGCCATACTGATAACGAGCCGAGGAATGATCATCTATTGGGGGAAAGCCTTCCTCGACTCCTCTAGTCCCTCGAACAACCCCCCAAAACTCTTAAAAACTAACACGCAGTTGGCATAACTTAGGGCGTAATAACTGGCGACGTTTCCGTGTCCCGAGTATGTCTGTTTCGCATGGAATGCTTCCCGAACCGCGGACTGCACCGTTTCCAGGGGTCCCCAACGAGAGCTGATTTCGAGCCGATAACGCCGGGCCATCCAGGGACTTCTCTTCAGGTATCATCATCAAGTCTTGCAATATGCGTGGCATTCCTTTATCATAGCCATCTACTGCTAGCAAATCCTTGTGCCACTCGTTCATCACCCCGTTTTCCCCGTACTAAGAGATAATGATGTGGTTGAAGTGACCAGGGATTTTCATGCGACATTTTTCGCAGTCGGCTCGGTATCCTATACTGAACGACTTCTTCATACCTGGCTGTATGGTCCAGCTGTTAAGCGTATGCTTGCTACGAGAATGGCCGAATTTGCCGCGCGGAGAAGGCGTTGCAGGGGCTGACAATGGAGAGGCACCCTCCGTGTCCATCATGGCTGCATCACTTTCGACAGGTTGTGGGGGAGACTGGATATTGGGGTGGATAGCCATAGCATGTGGGTTAGTCGAATGCGGCATGTGCGGCAAGTATGGTCTCTGGATCTGCGCAGGAGAACATGAATCCAAGATCATGCCGGGGCTCGTAGGAACATCTTCACCCCCATTTTCACTAATCGGAGATGGTAGACGGCGATTCTGCACCATAGTCCATTCGGTACCACCATCAAGTGACCGAGGTATCGAAGGATCTTGTCTCTGCGGAAAGGATCTCGGTTGGGCGAAGCTAGTCTCGTGCTCGGTGATAGCGCCGTTGGTTGCATGATGCGCACCTTGGTTGACCGGTCCCCAATTGCTTCCCCGTACTTGGGCAGCAAAGGTGCAATGGATCGGAGTAGGCATCCGTCCAGTGTTGCTTGGAGCCGTGGAATCCGGCTGGGAGGAACCAGGATGGAGGTGTCGTGGGGAGGGATAGTTATCCACCATCATGTCCATGTCGAAGTCCATGGGTAGATTTGGGCGCCGCTGATGCAGCATATCCTCCGAATCGGAATCGGTCGGGGTTATCGTGGTGGCCGGAAAACTAAGGGGCGCCGTGCATCGTCTGTGTGTCGGCAGTGAAGTCCGTACTGGAAGAGTATGTAGGCGTTTCTATTTGGAACAAAAAAAAAGGAGATGAGGTTAGCAGGAATCCTCACAGCAGTCATGAACGGTGGCTTACATTTCGATGCTCCGTGAATCCTTGGGTGCCACCCATAGCCATATCGAGCTCTACCTCTTCATCCTCCCGAACCCGTTTCCGGGAAGATTCAGACCACTGCTGACTGAACATTACCTGGCCTGGTGAAAACAAGCCTTCCTATGCGGACGTATAGTGACAAATGAGGTGGTCTCGAGGACCTCGAGGGCTATATGACTATATGCGACAATCGATGAGGCGCGATAGGGTAAGAAGTCCAGGACGCGCGCAAGGGCCGACACGAAGAATATATAAATGTGTGGTATATTTGGGCTACCTAGCGACTAGCGAAAGAGGAGGCGTTCTGGTATATCGTGGCTGAGGTTCAGCTCCTCCACAGGTTGGTACGTCAACCTCCTTCCTGAATTCCAGAGTCGAGGTGGTGGGGGGAGAGGGGAGCTATGAATCTGCTTTTCTGATATGAATGACACTGATGTTTTTTATTCTATGGTAGAGACTCGGAGGAGGAGGGTGAGAAAAAGGGAAGAATACAAAAAAAGAAAAAGAAAAAACAAGAGAAAAAAGTATTCAAAGAAATAAAATAAAATAAAAAGAGAGAGAAGGAAATACTGGTACGTGCTTAGTACGGAATGAATGGGTATGAAGAAAGAAAGGAAAAGGTGTGTTCGTATGTTAACATTAGTTTAAGATGGATGGAAATGGAAATGGAAAATGGGAGTGAAAGTGGTAGTACAACTAGTAGTGGTGGTGGTGGAGAGGCTAATCCCAGGGATGCGGATGCCGATGACGAGACTCTGGTGCCAAGGGTCAAGGATGGCCCTCCCATATGGAATGTTTGGGGGAACAAATGTACTTGCTCTCCCGAGGTCAGTAGGCAGCTTAGGAGGGAACGGTTATTAGCCAACTGGAAGTTCTCGAACCACGCTCATTACCGAATTCCGAATTTACCGTCACCCTGCCGTTTCGCGACCTTTTCCTTTTTACACATTGGCCATCTCCGTTAGACCACCGTTTTACACCTATTTAGATAATCGATGGTCAGTAACGGAATAAAAACTGTAGGTGTAGTGTTACTGCATTTCTAATTAGTGGACCATGCAATTTACCTTTGTAATTGCTCCTTATTTCATGCTGTACTGTGAAGTCCTTAGCTTTATGTAATCAAAACGCGCAATTACCTAGGTATGTACTAAGCATATGTAGTTGTAAATGATGGAATTAAAGCACCTGTCTAGGCACATATATATTTTATGACGTACAAATTGCCTTTCTTCTTAAGTTAGTATTAGCAGTTAGTAGGTTACACTACGTTCTACCCGCATACTAACTTCAGTAACTGCCTGCATGACTGGACTAGGCCACCGTAATGAACAAGAATCAAAAGAAACTTTATGCTTTATTGAGGGCAAGCAGTTGTTCCTCCCTCTTGCACGTCAATTCGTGGCAGTCATTGGTTCTTATCGTCTGACATACCTAAGCGCACCTTTTCCGGAAGTCTTATCGAACTCGGACAAAGAGGAGATACCTAACAACCGCTACCATTTTTATCATTTGGTTTCAGGATTGCTTCATCGTACCACAGGGGGTCTCTTGTTTTGTGTGCAGTTGCTCAACTTATACCTAACCTGTAGGTTATTATGAATAACAATTTGTCTTTTCATCCCCTACCTAATCGTTTTCAACCAATCAAGCCGTTTCCTTGATTTCCCCCGACATAAGTGCTATTTCCTTTTTCACTTCATTTCCATCGATAAACCCCCTTACCTCCTCCTATGTACTGCCCTACACTACATTGCCAATATCTTCGCCAGTGCTGCCTTTGCCACCGCTTCTGTTGGCATCGACCTAATCATAGAATAGAATAGAGGGTAGGATGGGGATTCTAGCTAGAGAGCTTCCCCTCTCCCTATCGCCTCAGCCATCGCGAAGCTACCTCTTAGCAATGAACACCTCCCCTCAAACCCCCTCAAACCTCCAACCGCTAATAAGTCTAGTACTATTATTAATCCATTGATCTTCCGGAACTTTAGCTAGACTAACTATAGATCTGCATTTGCTTATCGAATAGATCATCCTTTTCTTATTAATCGTATACATCTATCTCCATGCACCTCCCAAGTGAATGGATAGAATATATATGGATAGACGTCTCTCACCAACAGTTCTTAGACAATTGCACAACGCCATTTCTTCCACCTACCTAGAGAACATGCCTGTGGGGTGTTATATTTAACCCAATAAAATCATATTTAAGGATGTGTTCGATCACGAGCAACGAAGTAGGTATGATGGTATAGATAGATAGGGGTAAGCAATACATACTACCCGTAACAAGAGTATAAAGTCACCCAATTCTATGAACCTAGCATTCCTATGACAACCTTTCCCCTCGCCTGTCCAATATTTAACCTTTCATAGGCCCCTTTGACTTTGCTGAAATCATAGATGCTATCGATCACAATGTCGTTCTGCTTCGGCTCTGTGCCCTTCGCCAATCAGCCTGGGTTCTAACTCAAGATAATGCAACCATACGATAATCCCAGTCCAATATATCTCAGCAGCCATCGTAGACACATGCGAGGGTACAAGAAGTATATCATCTCTCACCCAGCGATGCCCAACCAGTTTTGTTACCTACGATAGTCACATATCTGGAGGCCAGGCTGATACACTCCGTACCACCGACGCAATCCACAATAGAATCCGGCTTGAAGCTCGCGACGGCCGACCCCACCCCGTCGGGAGTGGTCGTATAGTCAACAGCTAGGACTGTCCAACCCCGCTCCCGTGCTAAACCATATCGCGTAGATGCCCGTGCTGGAACCCCCGCTGAGAATAGCAATCCTATTATATGCTGGGGTTGGGTTCTTCCTAAACGGAACGCATTCCTTGATCGGGGTGTAAGCGCTCAGCCATACTAGAGGTAAGCTAGCTGCCTGCGCCTACGTTATGTGCGGCGGCTTTCTCATGATATATCTATTCTTAATATCGAGGATTGCAACCTCAATTAGAGAACTGGAACCATCCAAACTCGTGGAAACACCCATGATCTCATCACCTTTAGAGGAAGATATGCCTGAACCCATAGCTAGGACGACACAGGCGAAGTCCTTGCTTACGATCTTCGGTCCTCTGAAGCCGGGAAGGGGGAGGGTCTGAAGGGAAAAGTTCATCAGCGGAATGTATACTGGGGGATTGAGAGCGCTAGCATTGACCCGAAAGATGATATGGTTTGGAGCTGTTGCAGACGGAACCATCGTATCGCCCAATTGTAGAGTCTCGGGATAACCCGTCACCGTGTGGATCTAGAATTTCACACTTGACATATTGTCGACGTCTTAGAACCTCTACACTAAAAAAAAAAAAGGGGGGGGGAGAGATAAGTTTGTAGTTGACTGTTTTGATTGGTCACGTTAAGGTATGGTTGATATGTATCAGATAGATGTTCCAAGCAGTGTCTCCGAGGAGTAGAAGTAGAGGTTTGATGAAGTTGATATGTTATGGGGCTTAATTATAACCCGTATGCGGATGTTGTCATCTATATTGATGGCCCGGCACGGTAGAGTAGCGTTATCTAGCAAGCTAACACCTCTCTGTCATGTAGTCGTAAAAGGAACGATGAATATTGCCCAGGTGTATGCTCATATACTATGTGCAAGAGACAATATGAGCCTTTAGGAATTAGCCTATACCTCGAAGTCACGATTCAACATCGGGGTACAGAGTATATATTCCAACTCAACGCTGCCTTGATATTGAGGTCATTTTTATTACCCGGAGTCCCAAATTACAGATGTAGGCTGCGATAACCAGAATGTTGAATATGAGAGAAGCATATCACATAATCTCCATGCCAGACTTAATACATAGACTCACAAGTCGGGTGCCGGGTTGTACACCACTAATGTGTATATAGTGAGACTGATTGATCTATTACTCCGTACAACATAAGGGGATTCATGTTGCTTGGTGATAATCAATGGCACGGGGCTGATTTAGATCGGCTAGCGGGTCTTCGGCTGGGACTTAATGTGCCTCATTAATTAATCGACAAGATAGATCCAATGTATAGGTGGGTGGGTAAATGACGTGCAGTTACTGTTATATGTTAGGAAGTCAGATGAGGTTATAAGTTAAAGGATGTATCTATATGAATGTACCTTGAATTGAATTGGGAGGGGGAGGTGGAAATGGAGCCGGGTGAGAGGTTCAGCCACATAAGCACAGCCATCCATACAGTTTTTTAAGCCACCCGCCTACCACTGTACCTACGTCTAGTCCTGCAGGTGCATTGAGCACCCGGGTCAACTCTTGAATTTTGGTAGAAGGTAAGTACTTTACCTACAGATCTGTACTACCTAGGTACTTAGTAGGCTGCCCCACATTACTTTAAGTTTTTTTTTTTCCCTCTTCCCCCCCCCCCCCCCCCCTTGGTACAAATTCATGTACTTAGGTACTTACGTAGGGTTTTCAAGCCCTTCCAAAAAAAAATTTACCGAAAGTTTGCAGACTCTCGCAAGCGCAAAGCCAGTAGCACCCTTACCCTCTCTAGCACTCCTGGGAAATTCTCGTGCCCTCCAATCTGGAGAATTGACGACCCGCGAGTGACGACCTTCTTTTCCCTTCAACAATCTCCCCATCTTGATCGCAAGTAGTCACCATGGTGCGTTTGAATTCTCCCGACCATACAATCGATGCTATTCTTGAAAGGCATGGATGGTATGGAGTCGAACAAATATGCACGTCAGGTTGCTAACCGTTGATTATTTTTTTTTTAATAGGCGATCAAGCACAACAACCAGATCCAGCACAACCGTATGTTTCGCTCTCCTCCCCTCTATATGCCATTCCCACCATATCATCTTACTGACAGATTGCTCGCAGACTTCCGAAAGGATTGGCAGCGTCGGGTTCGATGCCACTTCGACCAGGTACGAGAATTCCCTCCCACTTCTCCCGCGGATTTCCATACGCCATATACGACTTTGACCGAGCGAATATCGAATATGAGTGCTGATATATGAAACCCGAGAATATAGCCCACCAAGAAGATTGCCCGTCGCTCTCTGCGTCGTGCTAAGGCTGCTGCCGTTGCTCCCCGACCCGTCGACAAGCTAAGACCCATTGTCCGATGCCCGACCATCAAGTACAACCGCCGTGTTCGTGCTGGACGTGGTTTCACCCTAGCTGAGCTGAAGGTACTTTGATACAAGACGACAACGATTCCTATAGTTTTTTTCTTTCTACCAATAGAACCGAAATTCTGACAGCTTTTTGTAGGAGGCTGGTATTCCCCGTCTTGTGGCCCCCACCATTGGTATCGCCGTCGACCACCGCCGCCAGAACCTCAGCGAGGAGTCTCTTGCCGCCAATGTTGCCCGCCTCAAGGCTTACAAGGAGCGATTGATCGTCTTCCCCCGCAAGGGCGCCAAGCACCCCAAGGCCGGCGACAGCAAGGACATCGACCTCAGCAACACCCAGACTTTGTCGATCGTCAATGCCGCCCTGCCCATTGTCCCTGTCAGCGAGGGCATCTCAGAGATCAAGAAGAGCGACCTACCTAAGGCTATCGAGGGCGGTGCCTACGCTGCTCTCCGAAAGGCGAGAAGCGACAAGAGGCTGCAGGGTAGTCGGGAAAAGCGGGCCAAGGAGAAGGCCGAGGCTGAGGCCAACAAGAAATAGACGATGATGGGACGGATCCCGAAGGGGACTGCACGGGAGTACGGACGGCATTCTTAGGGTTCTGCTTTCGTTGTGTTGCTGGACAGTCATGGTCTGGTTGGTTGCCTTGTGGTTCATCTGTAGCCAGGACATAGGGAGGAGAAACATATCTCTCTCACCTCAGGCACCTACCCACCAAGACCGAGGCATTATTGCATCTTTCGGTTTGTTCTAGGTCATTCTCAATGGTTAAAAAAAAAAGTGAATGGACAAGAAGAAAGGATCGCGTATTAGTGCAACTGTGACACGAATATTAGGCTAGACAGAACTTGGACCGTCGATGGTTTGTCTCTTATATATCTGGCAGGACTGCGTTCTGATTAGGAGATAAGATCTATTTATAATATCTGAGTCTCCAAATAGGTTATATGGCGATAGGCTAGGTCAACCTAACGATTTCTAGTCAGCTCCCGCTGCAAGAAGTAACCTTCCCCCTTTTACTCCTGTGCATCACTTTTATTATTCGAAAGCTGCTTCCCTTCCGTCTGAAAGATGCTCGTGAAAGTTGTCCTCATCGAGGGAGATAGCTCTGTAGGGCACCGAGCGAGCAGCTCGGCGATCAAGACTAGCCCATTCTCACGGTCGGGATTGGGCACAGAGCTGTTTCTAGGAGCCCTCGATATATTGGTAGCCTGTTCAGGTGCTTGGGGGGCCTCTAAGTTGAGACCCTCCAGTCCGAGGGCTGCTATTGCGTCCGCCGAATTGCGGGGCCCCTCCTCTTTATTCTTATCCACGCCCTCATCGTCCTCATCGTCCTCCTCCTGTTGGAACTCCTGCCCTGTCACAGCCTTGACCAGCACGCCCATAAGGCGTGCGTCCTGCCGTAGCAACCGCGCTGTAACACCAGCGCCCTCGGGGCTCCGCGCCATTAGCGCGAGCACGAACAAGAACTCAGACCGCAGTGCTGGAAACTTGTCCTGCAGGCCTAGGTATACCAAAGCATCCATCAGTGCCGGGTGGCGGGTGTCGTAGAACTCTTGCAGAGAAGGGAGGGCAGTAGACTTAGAGGCAACCCCGCCGGCGTTATCGAGGGACCCGGAGTGTAGCACCCGACATATCATGGCGGCGGCGCGCGCCGTCTCCATCTTGGTCGGCTCCTGGTCCGAGCGTACATGGAGATCCATGAGCAGCTGCAGCGCGGACTTGGGTTCCTCGTCGGAAGTGGCGGGTGGCGCGCAGACGAGGCGCACAGTCTCGGGGCAGTGCACTAGCAGCATGCGCGCCAGTGAGGCGGCGTCGAATTGGATTTGCGGCTGCACATCAAAGGCCCATATGCGCGGCAGGATGTCTACTAGGCCCGCGGCCGCGAGTACGGGCTTGTTGGCCGCCGGAATGGCGAGGTTTTTGAGGAATCCGAGCACCGAGTGCAAGAGCTGCGGGTCGGTGTCATGAGATGGGTCGCGGAGGATGGAGATCAGCGGCTCGTGTACACGCGCGTTCTGCACAAGCGAGGTGCAGACCGCGTCAGCACGGGCAATGTTACCAAGGATGAGACAGGCGGCACTCTGGAGGGGAGGCTTACGCATGGAGATCCATGCTTGCAGCGTTTGGGCCTCGGGGCCGTTGAGTGGGCATAGGGGAGCGAAGAGGTCGTTGCCGGACAGCTCGGCGAAGGTCTGTATGAAGGCTAGCTGTACTTGCTTGAGCTCTTCCTGGTCGTCTCCGTCGGCCTCGGAGGTATTGAGGCTATCGCCTCCTTCACCGCACACCTTTTCGAATGCCCGGAAAGCAAGGTTAATGGCGTTAGGGGTCTGCAAAAAGGTCTCCTGGAACTGGGTCTTAAAGAGGTACGTCAGGGCTACCGACGTCAGCCCCAGGAAGTCCTCAAGGTCCACTGGGAATTTGGTGTTCATTGCTAGACTCAGGAGAGCGAAAGGAGTAGTGGAATCTACCAAGCCATCCTCGGGTTCTGTTACATAGTGAGACTCGTCTGTCTATTGTACCGGTACCATTATCATTATCACTAGGGCAGCAATTGCGTACCTTGAGGAGCTACTAGGATCAATAGTCTACAGATTATGCTCGTAACTGGCGATGCATTCTCTAACCGCGGGCTGGAAATGATTCTAACCAGTGCCGGGTTGATACCCGCCTTGTAGAGAGCTTTCTGGGCAGGTTCTGGTAATGCCATGTTAGTTGCATAATGTTGGGATTCTGCTAGTTACTTTTGGAGGTTGCGCTCACCATAATCTACACAAATATTGAAGAGGACTGGAATGGCAATAGCTACTAGAGAGTCGTCGGCCAGCCGTGAGACTATCTTTGATAGACAGCCTGATGCTACAACCCTCTCTCTGTTTTCATCTACATATCATCAGATCGGAAGCCTATAATAGAGCGTATTATAAGGGGTAAGCTAACTGACCTCTGTCGGCACATGAATTGCCAATGACACGGAGTGTGTGGATTGCTAGCTGTGATGGCAGACCATCTGTGTCTATTAGGCGGCAGAAGAAGGCCAGCAACCCGGACTCGCCTAGGGGGGTCCTCCATAGCTCGTCTCGAGCCGCATCACCAGCTTTCTGTGCGAGAGTTTGGAGATCCGGGGAATCGTGTGAGGACTCCCATAGAGTGCTTGCGGTAGCCTCTGCCTGGCGCAAGGCATTGGTCCGTGAGGCTTCCTCTTCAGGGGGGCTCGTGAAGAGCTGCTCTATTCCACTGAACGACATGGTTTAAGAGACCATGCCAGAGATAGGTTTTGCCGCCTAATATAGTTGGTAGATAGGGACCAGATGCAACCAACAACACATATGTAGGTGAAGCGTTCTTAGGTAGTAGTAAGGTACCAAGACTGGATGTAGGAGGAGCTTGAAGCTGGTGAAGGTCTGGCCAATGAGGGTTGAATAAAGGAGACGTACGAGGATCTTGGCTTGCTTGGTTTAGGACCTTTACTGGCTTTGCTGGATCCACTTTTTTGAGGGCTACACTACGGAGATCCACTCGGGCACCGCCGATTCTTTGTCCTACCACTAACGCGTCGATCCCCGGAGAGTTGCTTACCTAACGTAGTATATATGGACTTGTATACAATACCTAGGTAGAGACTAAAATGATCAAAAAACAGAGAAACAGAGAAACAAATTCAATTTATTCCTAGTCATCCAAGTCTTTAGGTTTAAGCAAGATCGAACTAGATACACCCCCTTTCTCCCCTTTAAAGAAAACAATGCACTAATTAGAAACTATCACCACTTATACGTAATAGTCATAAGGAAAAGGGGGGTCCAATGCTTTTTAAAAAGTTATCAGTAGAAATAAAGTAGAGTATATGCATAGTGAGTACCTAGGTAGGTATGCTTAAATATCTGACCGTACGGGAGGGCTGCGGTTGACAGCATCCCGAGCCGGCCACGGGATGCTAGGTTATCGGAAATATGGTTAATAGAGCGGTTCCGGTATCCTAACACCAGTATATATATACATTATATATACATATATGAGATACAGGTTAATTAAATGTGTAGGTGTGTATTGGACGTTGCTGCACTTGTGTAGTGTGACATCGAAATTATAAGACCACGAAAAGACAACATAGGTGCGATATTGTCAAGTATTCAGTCATTGTAGGCTGAGCATCCATCCAGGGGCCCAGGGGCTAGGTATAGGTTTTAGGGATACAAAACAGCATCGAACTACCAACCTATGTAGAGAGTAGAGGTGGGAGGGATACCTGTTCTTTGGCCGTTTAACACCGATGCTTCATAGCCATCGAACTTGTTTCAGAGACGGACGAAAATGACACACAGCAATCTCCGTCAAACGGTGCCGTACTACAGTAGAGAGGTTGTTGATGGTGCAAACGGGATCCGAGTCACCCTCCACAATTATCAAGATCGTTGCCAGTGCTACGCGACTTGCCCCTGTAGAGCTTCGCGTGGGAAGATGAATCGTATCACATGCAAACAACCGACTTGTTTGCTGTGGATATAAAAAATAGAGGGAGAACCCCAGCAACGAACGCTCTTGTTGTTCTCGCTTCTACTTGCCCACATACCTTATCATCAACCTTTACAAACTTTCTGTCTCCTTCTTGGGCTAGAGTTTTCGATTGTTTCCTTCTACCCCAAACTTACTAACGCTCTTTTCTCTTCCTCCTTCATAAACCACATACACATACACACCTACTCTCGCTCATTAGTTCGTTCTTTCGTACATCCGCTCGTTCATCTATACGTTCATTCAACAAAAACCACATCCCCAAAACATCCAATTCTAAAATCTTAAAAAAAATTCGTTCGTTCATCATGGCCACCTTGGCTGACATAATGTCACTCGTTTTCCTGTTCGCACTTGCACCTCTTACTCTGGCCACAGGAGGTACACCGACTCCTTATGGAGGCGATAGCGGCGCAACTTCCGAGTCTAGCCTCACCGCAGCTTCTGTAACCGAGACCGTGACCGTGACCCTTTCCCAGTGTATTGCAGCTTCGCCTGTTACCATCGTAACCCAGGCCACCGTTCAGGGCTCCATTACCCTGTACACCACCGTTACCACCGTGGCATCGGAGACTATGCCCACTCTTTCTGCTTTGTCCATCACGAAGACCACTACCATCACCACGAGCATCACCGTCCCACAGGCAGGATCGACTTCTTCCCTTTCCACTTCAGAAGTTGTGGTGCCTAGCGTCAACCCTAGCGGTGGCTACACCTACCATGAATCGTCGTCGCTGTTGTCTACTAGCACTACTACCATGAGCACTTCAACATCTACATCCACATCTACTTCTACATCTGCTTCTACTTCTACTTCTACTTCCACTTCCACTCACGCATCGGGATACGGAACGGGCGCACTCCCCACTCTGACTATGACCGAGTCGCTTAGTGTACTTACAGGTTCGTCTCTCACGTCAACCAAAACGTTTATAGCAGAAAGCATATCTTGATCTTCTAACCCTCTGCCTATAGGTCCTGTACCCCCCTATCCCACCGTCCAGGGCACTATGACACTAGCGCCAGCACCTACTGCCCCTTCCAGCGAGAGCATGGGAACTTCATCTACCGGTGGCTCTCAGACCACTAGCGCCTCGATCGTGCCCACAAACGGCGCGATGGCGACTCATGCAGATATTCGACTTGTCTCTGGGGCACTTGCTGCTCTCGTCACTCTGGTAGTGACTAGGCTGATTTGATCCGATCTCCGGTACTCTTTCGCATGAAGAGGGCGGGAGAAATGAGGTGAAGGGGGTCTGGGAAGGATGTTTGGGATAGGTGAATGGATGCGAAAAGTGATTGGCTGGAACGCACCACCAGGGAGCCTATAATGTTTACTCGACTCGGATTGCTTCGGTCATCGTTCCTCTGTTCTTCGTTTCCTTTTCATTACATGCGTACGATAGGAAGTAGGGTTCTAATGGATATGTGCCTTTGTTCGAGTGTCATATATAATATGCCTTGCTACGTTGTACTCGTGTAATTCGTTCACAGCCGTAATGAATGAAGAACCATCTGGGGATACTTGCAGCTGCTGTGCGAGCAACAGACCCTGGAAACCTGGAGTAAGCTCTACCTGAGATAATAAGCAGGGAACACAAGTGGCACAAAATACAGGAATGGTCACATTTTAGGCCAGCTGCCTGGTGACTCAGAGATGCAAATTAGATCTGAACTAGGAAGGCGACGTCTATTGCATGAATTATCAGAAATCTTCGTGTGATTCAGAGAAGATGGGGTAGATCAACGAAAAACCACTTAGACAATGCGGCATTCCCCCCTTTCTCAGAGCCCCTATTATTCCGATCAAATCCTCTTGGTAAAGGGAACCTCCTAACTTATATCCGTAGCTTGAAATATGTAGTGCGTTTTGATACTTGGCGCTTTTTCACTACGGCGGCTTCCCCGTCGGTATCTGGGCCAGCCTCTGAATCATCCGCGTCTCCAGGCTGATGCCCGTCGGAGTTTCGACTCCCTCGTCCAATTCTCGCTTTCTCTTTAGGCTACCCTCCAACTCTTGCTCGGTCATGGGTTGACATTGGCTTTCGAGTTTATATTTGGGCACGGTATCTTCGAACAACTGATCAGGTCTTGATAATGGCCTCCTCGAGTATGTAGCCCTCAGGCAAGTAATCATATTCGAAGAATTTCTTGACATTTATAAAACCCAACTTTAGTCGTGCGCCTAATTGTTTGCAATCCCAGAGTTGTTGTTTCGTGTGATCCCGTCCTGGACCGCTGGACTTGAAGGTAATAACCTTGATACCGGTATCACCACGCTGTTGGTAAGTCTTGCAGATACACTTAACCATTTCCCAGTCATCCGTGACAGACATGAAGGGGCTCGGAAAGCGAGACTGCCACCTCATGTGTTTCTGCACGAGAGTTTGGAAGTAGGGAGGGTCTACCTGGACGATACCATAGCCACGTGCTTTCATGCCGTAGTGAGGCTGCCCGTCGTGAACAACACGGTAGAGAATTTTGGGGCGATCCTGACCAGCGAGTGTGTGAATGTCTACTGCTATATCCCTTATGGCTTGACCTTTCACGAACCCGCCTGTCTGATATATGTCGTCCGCTCCTGGAACCCCGGGTTATATGAGTTGCAATTCCCGGTGGAATTCTGGTGCCATCCATAACTTGAATGGTTTGTAGGGCTCGACGTTACTTTTCACCATCCAGGCCTTTGCGTATGGATCATCCATTTGTTTTATAGATTTCTCCGTATAGCGGGGAATTGTCAGATACTCGAACGGCACTTGAGGGACGTTCTGCTTAGCAGACATATTGCTCGGCTATATGCTTAGGATTGTGATGGAATCTAAGGTGATGTTGGTCGCGGCTGTCACTGGCTGATCAAGTATGCGATTAGAACTCCAGAAGGCAAGAAAGAGCCAACGTATTATCTTGACTAATTCTTAAAAATGCCCTCCGCATTGGGAAACCCCCATCTGCTTCTATATGAAGTCGGAGATAGAGAATCACAAGACTCAAGGCCTGTTATGAATGCGTTTGAGAAGTTTAATGTTGTGAAGTGCGATGGCTCTGGGGTGCGAGTTCTCAACCCCAACCACTTACCAATATTGCTTTACTTTTTCAATAACATGGCTTGCAACCAAGGCGGCTAAGATGTTAAGATCTGGGATAAGGATGGGTTATTGAGCGAGTGTTTCTCATGGTATGCATTCTTATATTGGTAATGTGTATTACAACTAATGGTCCCTGTGGACTGCCATTCTTAAAACTAGGTAATTGTCGAAAGTCAACTAGAGAAGGAGGCAGAGGTAATAATCGTTCATGTGTAGAATCTAGAGGGTACTTAATGAGAAGAACAGTTTGCTTTGTGGATCAGTTGATTATTAGATATGTTGTACTATATCTAACCGACGATAAATAATATCCTTGATTAGCATTCCTAGTAATAGTGAGTTGCATCTCTCTCGATGATGTGAGGACTTAGATGTAAATATCTTTTTCTTAGCCACGTTCCGCGCATAATAGAGTTAAATCCGGCTTGGGGCGTTTTTGCTGTCATGCAGGAGGAGGAGGGGTCATACGGGCGGTTGAAGCCAACCGATGAATGTATGACTGCAAATAGAAGTGTATAAATTTCTTCTTCTTTCTTTCTTTCTCTATGGTGAGATTTACCATTTTTAAAAATGTAGCGTCCTGATGTTATTCGCGACAAGTAGTAGCGAGCCAACTGGGAGGAGGAAAATTTATTATTTGTTAGTGAATGTTGAACTATAGTTATGGTCGTCTGAAATATTCTTCATAGGAGGCAACGACAACACTGGCGGTGCTTACGCTTATCACATCACGAAGGGGAGCATGAACTAAATATCGAGTACTCGTATCCTCAGAATAAGCTGATGGTGTTACTGTGATAATGCCGCTTCACGTTATATTAGCTACGTAGGAAGGACTTAAAAGGCGAACTTCACAAGAGGGCTAGTCCCGGGCGATCCCGACAGAATAGAACCAGGCTTAAACAAACCCCCTTCATTGGAGCATATCAATTAGCCACCATCGTATTGTACGAGTAAATGCGATATCGGTTCAGATACCATCATAACGATTGGTTGTTAGCTCGTAACTAGATACGAATCACACTCTGACCGTGGCTATAACGCCGAGTGTGTACGTGATGGAAGTACTATCTATACACTCCTTAGGATATGGCAGCCCTCGTCTCAGCACGCTGTGCCGCGTCATGAATCCTCAAATAAGTATCCTTGTCATGGGACCAGGGTAAACTAGGTTAGGACAGCGTTGTGATAGCACGAATACACGTATAACTTCCCCACGAGGCTACAATGTTTGCAACTTTTCTTTATCTCTCCTTTCTTGATCTTTTTTAATTTTTTAGAACCGTTATGGCATAATGAAGCGGACACATTTGGTTTTTCTGCAGGTTGCCAGCCTCTTTCTGGTCTCACTTACCTTTTGGGCGGGACTCGTAAGCTTTTCTTCCGAGTCGTGGACTTCATGGCGTGAGATAGGTTTCCACCCGCCGGGTATGTAGACATGCTTGTTGTAATGAGTAATTTTCAACGTCGCTAATCTACGCTAGATGTACCGGTCAAGCTGGGAGATATTGCGACTAGTGATGATGCGATCGCCATTGACCATGTGCTCACTTCTCCAATACTGTCACCACCGAGGCCGGGCCCGGAGCCGGAGCCGGAGCCGGGGCTAAATGCAGATCTCAACCTGTCGTTCAATACAACGCCATACATCAAGGCCATCCTAGACCCAACAGACACTGCATTACCGCGCTTGGAATGTCAGCCACCTGATGTAAGTCGGTATGGGTATCTCCACGCGACTGCATCAGACGTATTATCACCACAAGCGCTCAAGTATTTCTTCGCGCTCGACTTGCGCCAATCCGTCGGAGTGATCCCACGCCTTCTCGGCTCCGTCGTAGAAGCCATCCGCCTGCTTGGTCCTTCCGCCTGTGCGCTATCTATTGTGGAGGGCAACTCGGACGACGGTACATCCGAGATCCTGCATGCACTGCACGCCGAGCTTGCCGCGCTAGGTATCGCTTACTTCGTGCAGTCAAGTGCAGTCGATCCCTCGACAGCGGAGCGCATCACCCGATTGGCGCAACTTCGCAACCTCGCTCTCGCGCCTCTAGTGCGCCCGTCTACAGTACCCGCGCTCGAGGCCCGCGCAGCGACCAACCTGGCACCCCGAGCTGACGCGAACACGACCGTCATCTTCCTTAACGACGTGGCGCCCTGTGTGGAGGATATCCTCGAGCTGATTCACCAGCGGGCTTTTCAAGGTGCCCACATGACATGCGCAATGGACTGGACGCACGCGGGACGAGACCCGACGTTCTACGACGT
The DNA here is from genome assembly GCA_022578605.1 of Camillea tinctor. Lineage (NCBI taxonomy): Eukaryota > Fungi > Ascomycota > Sordariomycetes > Xylariales > Graphostromataceae > Camillea > Camillea tinctor. The sequence continues at coordinate 31,274 of MU394143.1, forward strand.
GTGGGTAGCGCGCACTATGTTGGGAGACCTGTTTTTCGACATCACGGCAGACGGTGGTTGGGACAACGCATGGAATCTGTTCTGGAACGACTTCAAGGCTCAGGGAAGATTCAGGCGCATGATGCCTTTCCAGGTCTACGCGTGCTGGAACGGTGCTGTAGCATTTGGGGCAGCGCCGATACTTGGCGACTCTCCGAGGAATAGTGGAGGGGAGAGAACAAGGGAGGGGATTGAGAATGGGAAAGGAAAAGGAAAAGGGAAAGGGAAGGGTAGAGTCGAATTTAGAGCCTCGAGGGAAGGCGAGTGCTTCGCCGGAGAACCTACACTATTCTGCAAAGACCTCTGGTGGCACGGATTTGGACGCATCGCGGTGGTGCCGTCGGTGAATCTCGAGTATTCGAACGAAGCAGCGGAGAAGATCAAGGACCTGAAGGGGTATACGTCTCAGTGGACAGCACGGGAAAAAGCCAAGGACATGAAGATCGAATGGGAGGATAACCCTCCGGAGATGGTGAAGTGCATGCCCAGCTTTGATAATCAGAGTTGGAGACCGTGGAATGAGACACTGGCTTAGTTAGCCGTAGATGATATATCTATATTTGCTCCCCTTTAAGCCTTTTTACTCACTCTGCATATACTACTACATCTTGTTAGCTAAAGATACGATCTGAAGAAAAAGAGAAGAGAAGAGAAGAGAAGAGAAGAAAAAAAAAACAAAAAACCTGAAGCTAGACGAACATAAAGAAATATTGAGGGCAATGCTATTGCGAACAACTGATGTAATTCGCAGTATGTAATAGTGTGTTGTATATCAGGTATATACTAACACAAGGGTTTGCTGCTTTTATCTTATGGAATTAACTCTTCGGATGCCACCGCTCCTATGGCATAGAGGTATTGCGTCGCACTCGTATTTAATCTTCAAACGTACGAAATGCGAAGATCCTCGGTTCGATTCCGAGTGGGAGCAAAAACCGGAGTTAGATCTTTTTGTACTTCTTGTTTCTTTGCCTTGTGAACCTTTTGATGATAGAGCGAACAAGATCCCTAGACTCCCCCTTTAACTTTTTTTTTTGCTTCTAAGTAGGGGTAAGGTTGTTAATTATACTGTACAACAATAACTTACCTACTACTATGTAGGTAGACATGGCTTACTAACTTACTACCTATCCGCCTATCTGCCTATCTGCCTACTATGTCTATACATATAACCTAGTGTATATCGCACTGTCCACTTCCTGTCCTCGTATCATATTTAGTTGGGTGGAGTCTACTTAATTCTTTAGTGGACCAGCTTATATAAGTAGCGAACTCAGTTAACCTTAATAAGTACCTATGTACACCTAACACCTCCCCTGTAAACGCGAGTTGGCCCAAACTTGAATTGAAAGTTAGTAGTAGTTAGTACTTTTTAGTTGTGTCCAGTCCACCGCGCGCAACTCAAACCAATTAACCCTGCTTCAACTTCTACTTCAAGTCATTCATTTCTCTTTTCTTAAACTCCTTTCCCTTTTTTTCCGCTTTCAATTGCACCATAGGGGAATATTTTCTTTTAAAAGATAAACGAGAAATCAACTTCCTGAAAGAAGAAGAAAAAAACAATACAAAAAAATAAAGACGACAACAATTTCTTGAGTAGAAATCAAAGATGACACGCGCTCAGCAGACCATCTCCATCGGCCTCTTGGTCACTTCTGTATGTCACCCGTACAATATCCCTTTACTCTTTGTATTCAATAAACTATCCATAGCTAACTTGTGAAACCCCCTTTCCCCCAAAACTAGCTCTACCTCGCCCTCTACCTCCAGCTCATTCCTCTACCCGAGTTGGTTCAGACCGAGATTGTCCCTGTCGTACGTATTCTTGATTTCTTTATATGCAGATTACATACCGACGTGATCATGGCTTGTCAATGGACTGACCAATCGACACAGCTCCCCTTTTGGGCTCTCGTTTCGTTCGGCGCATACCTCCTCTCTCGCTTGGGCTGGAACATCATGACCTTCAATGACGTGCCCGAGGCCCACAAGGAGCTGATGGCCGAGATCGAGCTGGCTAAGACCGACCTGCGCACACTCGGTGTCGATGTCGATTAAACAAACCCCCCCTCTTGTACGCGCATAGATAATGGGAATTTACTCCTTTTACCATCCACCCCCTGGAATTGCGGAATCTTTGTGAAGGTGGGAAAACCACAATCTAATAAACCCATTTCCTGACCAATACAAGAAATGGGTTAGTTAAGAGTGCTGGGAAGAGGAAGAAGAATAAGAATAAGCAGGAGGTGTGATACGAAGTACCCATTTCGAGTTAATGGTGAAGAGAGTAAATGTCGGGCTGTACACGATGAAAGGGGGAGGAGAAGGGTGATTGATCGAAAGAACATGAGATGGAAACCCTAGCATGCACGCGCTCTTGTGTGCTATATGGGTAGCCTATAGGTGTAATACCTCTCCGAATATCGTTATAGTGTTGTTTGCCTCGGTTTATCGACCTACGGACACTGCTCTGCTCGTGATGACGTGCTTTCTAATTATGGTGATTTGCGCAGAAACGGTGGATTGAATATATCATGTAACCATCGAATGGACTCAATAATGTTCGCTCCACATAGCCTCGAGGGGCCCTTTGTCATTTCCATGTATTTACATAGCTCCCGTCATAGTATATATACCTTTGACTACTCCGTCATATATACACGCATGAACACCCAGCACGGCCGTGATGAAAAAAAGAAAGCAAATAAAAGGAAGGGGTGATCACGTCCTCCCATCACCAACAACCAACGCTACAACTGTCCTTAGTGCCTCCATGGGATCCTTGCTCTCCCGGATCAGCTTGTCGAAGATCTCGGGTATGCTAGCGAGGCTCTTCTTCTCGTCGCGCCCGTGCCCTACAGCAATGAGTCGTTTATTAATAGTTCCCTTTTACTGAATAATATGCCTGGTAAGGGGGAGAGGGAGTAAAAAAAAAAAACCCCTAAAAAAACCCAGGGAGGGGGGAAAAGTAAAAGAACTTACATTTTGCTGGCGTACCAACGAGCAATCTGATTTTACTCCGCGCCTCCCCTGTCCAGTCGAACTCGATACGCCATTGCACTCGCGCGGTAGGTGCATCGTCTACGCTGTCTTCCTCTCCGCCCGATAACTCCAAGTCGAAGCTCGTCCTTCCCAGCTGCGGCAGCAGTTCTGTCCGGCTGAATCGCACCTCCTTCCTGTTCTCTTCACCGTCGCCCTCGTCGTCACTATCCTCTTCTTCGTTACTAGCTGACCGGCCAGGTTTCCTTTTCCTCACTGTGCTCCCGTTTCCCTTCCGCAAAGCTCTCGCGCACGCAGCGATCCCCGCAGGAGTCCCCAGATCCCTCTCTACGGTACACCAGAAGCGTGCGCGCCGCGTCGCTAGGCGCACCCACTCGGCCATGGCCCATGTCATAACGCTTACATTGCGTGTAAGCGCACTGTTTCCGCCGCTGCCGTTTTGTCGGGTGATTCTCTCGACGAACGGACCTAGCTCGGTGACGGCGGCGGGGTCGAGGCGTGGCACGCTGAGGGACGCGATGGCAAAGGTCTTGGTGTTGACTGTCATGTCTATCTTGGCACTGAACAGGCCTGGCGGCGCGGAAGACGAGACCGAGATTAGATGTCGCTGCATGAGCGGTAGGCGGTCTGACGGTTCTTCTTCTCCTTGGCCTTCGCGAGGCGCTGTGGTAACGGTTGAGGTGAATGTGAGGGGAGTAAAGACTTGGAGGTAGGGCAGCTCTTCCTCGGCAGTCATGGGGATGGGATAGTGCGATATAGGAGGTGAAGTTTCGCGCTTTTCTTCCACTTGGTTGGCAAATAAGGGCGGGAGGATAGGAAGGGCTTCACCAAAAGGGAGGAACGAGATGGGATTCAAAGCGGCTTCAAGCCACTCTTGCGTGGGATCCAGCGGCGCCTCCTTTTCTGGTGGGAGGGTATGTCGGCAGAGCACACTTAGCAGCCCGCTTTCGTCTTCGGACCCTGGTATATCTGAGGGGTTGCGTCTCTGTTGTATTCGGAACAGGCGACTGTTTTCACGATTGGCTATCTCGAGATCTACTTTTAATTGTGCCACTTCAGCAGTGAGCGCCTCTCGTAGCGCTTTCTTGCTAGCTAATGGGTCGCCCTCTTCGACACTGCGAGCGGGATGAGACTTTCGCTTTCTTTTTCGAGGCTTCGAGCTGTCTTTGGGTGGGATCTGAGCATCTTTGAATAAGAGGGTGCCTTTGATGTTCTCCTTTCCCGGCTCTGGTGGCCGTAGAGGCGGCTGTTTCAACGGTGAACTCTTCATCTTCTCTGCCAGAACACGACTCCTCCGGGGGCGTTTAGAAGGTGTGTTGTGGATTCCAATAGGCGAGGAATTGATAGACGAGGGGTCTGAGATGCCTTTCTGGGTTGGTGTCGGAGGGAGTTCTGGCTCTTCTGGTTCAATGCGCGGAAGTACGCCAGGAGGGGGGGAGCGGCGCAACCCCCGGCGTGGCCTGAAGGGATTGATCAACTCCTCCTCTTCTGCTGAAGGTGGTGGCAGTGGCCTCGGCGACGGCTTATTTGGGGTTCTTCTTGGTTTTGATGCTAACCCCCCACCGGCGCGTCGGATTGGACTCTTAGGTGGTACGTTGGCTCCTACGGATACTAAGCGAGTCGCGTCGTGAGCACCCTCTTTCTCTTCCTCGGGGTCTCGGCCAGTCTCTGATTTCCCCTCCAATTGAGCTTCTAGCAGATCGGAGATGACGCCGTTGTCGTTGTCGCTGTTGGGGCTGCCGAGTTCGGAAGCAGCTGGAGCTGCATTGTGAGGGCGAGTTCGTTCCTCTAATTCGTTAGGATCTGATGTTTGCTGCTGTCCTGTAGATCTTCTTGGTGACCCTTCCGATGATGTAGAGCTATTCGGGCCACTACCTCCCGGAACGTTGGTTGAAGGCGATGTCTTCCGCCGCTTTGGCGCTGATGTTTCCATTGCGTTGCCACGACAATGCTTTCTCTATGCAAGCATAACCCGCTTAACAAGTGTCTTTCCCTAAAAAATTGGTATAGAAAAAAAAAAGACCAAAAACAAATACAAAATATTAATAACTTCAGGGGTAGATATATATCTGTTGGGTGTATCTCGTTCTGGAGCAGAGCTTGAAGCAGAAGTGGAATGAGCAGCGTCCGAGTTGATGACGATATTTTCTAATGATAATTAGTTTCTAGACTAGACTCTCTATATAGCCTAATTCCGTGATACAACGGCTTCTTTATTAATATTTGGTTTGGTTTTGAACACTTACACCACGAGATGATCTCAATACACGCGTTTTGGTAGCGTTGACGCGCCTACGCGAATGACCTGTCTGGCTGTACAACATGTGATGAAATCTCTTATCTTATCGGAAAACATCACGTGCACGGACCTCCCAGTCCACCCCAGATAAAATGCTCCACTTTGTAATGCTTTTAGGTACAACCCTGATCCGATGACGTTTTTTTTTAAGCATGAAGATCCGCCGCTCATATGGAATCTCAGACTACCTAGGTACCTAGCCTAACACTACTAACCCAGGTTACCTAATCGAAGACTAAGAAAACTTAGACTAGTGCGCCAGTTTAATCCCGAGGTCGTCATCGACAACACCAAATCAATCAATTCCATGAACCGATAACATAGTTTACCTTTACCTACTCCTAGATAAAAATAAATACACGCATATTCGCATCCACATTCACACCACGCCCTCGAAACGAATTCGAGCAGCCTCTCCTTCTCCCTCTTTCTCTTTCCTTTCTTTTTCCTTTTCCTCTTTCTTCTTTTAATTATGCCTCTCAACACGAAACCTTTCTTGCGAGCCGCAAGATTACAATTACTCTCACGCCCTCCCCAGATCTGTCCGCGAGCTTACCTCTCCACCGGCGGGAAACTCCCCGGAGGCACGCCCGGAGAAGCTCAAATCCCTGAGCAGGCCATGCCGATAGGGCCTTATTACGAGTCCATCCTCATCAAGCCGCAGCCCATCCCCGACGTCAAGCCTGAGGAGCCCCCCACCTCATCTCCCAAGTCCCCCCGAGCCACCGTCAAGAAGACGCCTTCCAAGAAACAACAACCGACCCCTAAGCCATCACTATCCGACAAAAATGCCTCCTCGACGGCCACAACCTCCGCCGAACCCGCAACCGCCCAGGAGAAAGCGCGCATCATATTCGGCTCCCGGCTCGCAGGCCCCGCTGAGCGCGCCGAGCGTCTCAACGCTATCCGTCAGCGTAGCAAGCTCGTCGCAGGTGTCTTGGTACCACCGCGGCCTGAGGAACCCGACAACTGCTGCATGAGCGGATGCGTCAACTGCGTGTGGGATAGGTTCCGGGACGAGATGGAGGAGTGGGTGTGGGCATCGGCAGCGGCAGAGCGGGCTCTCGCCGCCACCAAGACCAAGACCAAAACTACTACCACCACTACTACTGCGGATGCAGGAGCAGATGTACAAGCGGCGGCAAGTATCCAGCAGGATGGTATCGACAAGCATTGGGAGGCCGACTTATTAAAGAAGGTTGATCGGCCCAAGATCGCCAAGGACCTCTGGGATGACGACTTATATAAAAATGTGCCTGTAGGCATTCGAGAATTCATGAAGCAGGAAAAGAGGCTTAAGGAAAAGCACGACAAAGAGGGTACTTTCGGTGCTTAAACGAATAACCTACCTGGGCCGACCTGTTGGAAGAATAAACAGACAATATGTACAACTTATGTGACTATACCCTCACCGGTTGTAAGGGGGGAAAAGATATATTTACCGTTGTGACAAGAGGTTAGAGTAGAGTATAGGTACAGTAGCAATACATCACAGGAAACAATACTGAGGTAGAACATAATAATATTACCTGCCTCCTCGTCACAGATTCGCTATATCGCCGTGTTACCTGAGTCGAGAAGACTGTTCCAATCTTTTAGGCCCATTACCGATTCTGAATCTTACAACCTAGTATTTCTTTAGCAGGCTGGACGGTTTTTAGTGCTCTCTTCTATATTCAAATGTATACCAAACCTCGAGATATGGAAATCCCTGTCAAATTGTGGTTTTTGGGGGGTCTTCTTCTTATTCTTGTCTATTCTTTAGTATCTGGCAGGCATGGGTAGAATAGGATGGTTCTCCAATGCATCGAGTGATCACGCCGTCTATCGAGACTTAACTTTTACCTTGTCTCTCTTGAGATCGTACCCAGCTATAAATTACACCCTCCTACTGACTCACTCATCTCTCGCTTAGGTATATCTTACTACGAAGACGAGCTGTTCTTGATCTGCTGTCTCGCCAACTCGTCGTGCTGATCTATGTCTGTCGCCTCCCAAGGATAGCAAATCCACACATCACCGACTGTTCTCGCAGCCAGATATCTCGACTCCTCCATCATGTCGGTGGGTAAGGTGCCCTTTTTCGCCTTGTCCTTGTTCTAATTGCATCATCATTATCATCATTAGTAGCAGTTCATTCGAACATCATCTTTTCTGCCAACCACGGATCCAAGAAAAGGAGGCGGAGGGAGTTTGGGGGGGGGGGGGGAGGGAGGACGTACGTGCAGGACAAAGATGGAGAACTGTGTCTTCTCGCCTTGGCGGCCCAGCTTCTGGCACGCAGCCTCGACGTCCTTCTCTAGCTCCTTGACAGCGTACTCGAGGGTGGTTCGGGTATCGTCAACCTCGTCAACGATGAGGATGCGCTTGCCGACGAGGTTCTCCATCTCGCCTAGGCTGGTAAGGTCGAGCCACTGGGTACGGGTGACCTTGGTACCGATCTTGTCGACAGCGCCGTCAGCGGGGTTGGACACGGGCAACTCCTCGTAGAGCGAGAGGCCGATGGCCTGGATGGGGATGTTGGGGCTGCCAGGTTGCTTGAGGAAGGACCGTAGGATTCGTGCGGGCACGTAGCCGCCACCACCGATGGCGATCATGAGCTGCGGCTTAAAGGAGGCTAGCATCTTGGGTGCTGCCTCCTGGCACAGTTTGTGGACCTGTTTCACATGTCTAATTTAGAATGAAGGTTCTATTACGCGTATACAGGCAAGCGTATAGGGCGCGCGTGTGTATGTCACAAGTATCTGTGTCTTGTGTGCTGTTCGTTGTGTTCTCGTGTCTGGGTCTGTGACTGGATCTAGGTATCGCAAAGATGGTGTTGTGGTGTTATAGTGTTATACGGGTAGAATGTTAAGGTAAAACATCAAAATGTATAATTAAATAATACCTACCTAGGTAGGTAGGTAATTATAATAGCAATAATAAAAAGAAAGAAAGAAATAAAGAAATAAAAACAAGAAGGAGGGGAGGGGTAATAACAGAAGAGTTGTTTGGAAATGTTCCAGAATCGCGGGGCATTTCTTGTGCACGCAAGTCAACCATGGATTGGAACTTACATCGTTGTAAGTGACGTAGAGCTTCTCCACCATCTTGACGGATTTATCGATGTATGATTGTATGTTTTTCTCAACCCAAAACTTGTAGGATGATGCTGGAAGAAAATGAATGAGAAAAATATAATAGAGGAAAAGAAAGAAGAATAAAGAAGAATAAATAGAAGATGGTGGAAAGATAATAATATGCGAAGATCACGGAGCTAAAGAAAAAAAAAATCGACAAGAAGAATTCAAACTCCGGTAAGTTTAGTATGTATTAATTCTTAAAAACTGGGGGAAGTTAAAAAAGAAAAAGAAAAAGAAAAAATTGAAAAGAAATTTATTGCAGCTAAGCTACTTGCTAGTTAGTAAGATCCTAAGTTTTTTTTTTCTTTTATTCTCTTACAGCAAGGGTGAATGAAAGAAGGGAACGGGGAGATAGACAGAGAAAAGAGAAGAAAAAACAACAAAAAGAAACAAGGTCAAAAAAGAAAAAGAAAGAAAGGAAAGAAAAAAACTCTAACTAACGGTTTGGCCTGTATATGGACCTTCTAAACCTGAAAGAGCAAAAAGAAAAGAAAGAAGAAAAAAAAGAAAGAAATTTAGTGGGGTACCACCGATATTAGGTGAATGGTAGACGCCGGGTCCCGGGGCGTACCGCATCTACGCTGCCTACCGAACAAATGCAAATGCAAAATGTACCCAGGTAGCACTGTCAAATCCACATCCTTCATGCATTAGCGCTCCTACCTTCGTTCGTTAAGAGCGCCTGCAACTAGGTACCTTGTGTCCATCTATGACAGATGCCCTGCGATTTAAAAATCAATTAGTGGAGGGGGAGGGGGAAGGAGGGGTTGTTACATTGCAGAATTTTACCCCACCACTTGTCCCATTGCCTTAAATAGGCAAGTCCTTTTAAACACGGTAACTTGGCGCTGTTTTTTCTCTTTTCTTTTTACTTACTTCTTTTTTCTCCTTTAGTCATCTTTGCATTTTGTATACCTTTAACATGTATCACCTAGATATATATACTTATTCTACACTAGCTCTTAAGGAGAACGGGTAACAGAAGTAAATTGATTTAAAGACCCCTCTCCTCTTTTCAAGAAAAAAGTATTAAAACCCACATTTTAACTATGTAGTATAAGCTAGGTTTTATATACTTCTTCTGTATATATTAACCTTGACTCTCCCACTATCTCCCTAAACCAGCTATTGGATATCAAGTTCTAGGCAATAAAATGGATATAGCATGTAGCTTACGAACTTAGGAGACCCTTCTCATACTTACATATGTAATATCTATCCAATTTTTTCAAGGGACAGGCAATCTAGAAAGCTTGCAAGCCAGGTATGTTTACGATGCACTATATGTATATGTATACTCACATGCCTACCAGTAATAACACAAGAAAGTCTCTCCATAATAGGTAACCTACGTCAACGAGTTAAACATATATGAGCTTTTATGGCATCACAGGGATTCTCAGTAACTAAGAGTTATAATAGAGAAAATGGCATGTCATCTATAAATTCGTAACCAGTATACTATTTTAACTGGCAAAAGAACCTCAAAGGAACTGTATGGCATTGACAGCACTATTAAACCCCACAAGGGCTACCAAACATTATGCGAGAACTTCTGTCTTTCCATCAAACAGCCTACCAATATATTTGGCTCCTACTTCTTATTATGTAAGTTTACGAAACCATGGAGTGACCTCGCACAATTGGGGATATTGAGTGACTATACAGGGACGAAACTAGAGCATCTACGATGCCAAACCTATTTAGGCCTTGGATGGGATACCGGGCAAGCAAAGCTGGCTAAAACTAGAATACCCTCGTTCATAATTTGGTATTTCAGAAAATGACTTTAGGACATTTGGTACACACTGCGGAGCAATGAAGTAAACCTAAGCTGTTACCGTGGGTTGAGGAGGGGGGATAGTGATGTTAAGTTATGTCGCTATCTAGGTGCTCTTAGATGATATTCTAAGCGGCCCATACTTAACCCTCTCTAATCGGACTCAAGCTCAGGAGTCATCCAGACCGATATTACTTCGACAGGCTCCAGGATACCAACGCCGTTGACAGCTCGCAAAAGAGCAGAGGTTTGTAATGGACTGTCGTTTGGATCTCACAATCACTAACATAGTAGTTTCATTAATAGAACCTTGATTAGGAGACATGATTAAGTATTTATCACCACATATTCTAAGCCCCGTTAGTCACGAAGACGGAGACTTAGTGAGTAATCCCTATTCCATCAACCCTAGAAACCCACCGCCAAAGAAATCTTCCATACTCGGAAATGCGAGCTGCCCGGTTAATTCAAACCTCGGGTAGGCGGTATCGGGATCTGTCGGCCGCGCCGACGACAAGGGCAGCGACTCAGGGGTAGTGCACGCCGTTGAATGGTTGTGATGGTAGCGGAGGCCACCTTGGGAGCCCTCTTCCCTAGCCCCAGCTCCAGCCTCCCTCAGGACGGTGTCGCTCTCTGGGCCGTGCCCGGCGGGCTTCCAGGGCGCTACCGCCGGGCGCCCCGACGACGACGCATTGATCCGAGCCTCTACCTTGTCTCTTGCGAGCTTGCAGTACTTGAACGACCAGGCCTTGCCTGGCGACTCTGTAATCCACCGATCGAGGCGCGTGATGAGGTCGAGAGTGACGTGGTCGGGCACTCGCGACCGTGATGCGTCCAGGTGCGCCAGCATCAGCGCACAATACCCGATGCAGAGGCAGAAGCACGTCGGTACCCCGTCCATTAAGAACCGTGGCATCTCGAGGAAGGTCTGTAGAACGAGCTTGGCGTGACCGCATGCGACGATACGTAGGCGGTCTACGCCCCTAGCCTCCCCTGCCTCCCCTGCCTCCCCGCCATCATCACCGTCATTAGAGACGTCGGCGGTCGTAGGAGATAGAAACGCCGTGGATTCTAAGCCGTGGCCAGTCTCCTCGAGCGATCTAATGGCAAGGATTAGGTAGGCGGCGTGGTAACCGATCCTCAGCATTGCGGATGTTGGAAGCGCTGCGTAACCCTCGCTCTCTCTCTTTAGTAAAAAGGGTAACGATCTTTGGGGATATGATCCTAGCGCGCGCACGCGCATGAGACTTACCTAGCAGGTAGTTCCACTTCTGTCTCCACGAGAGGAATTCCTCGCACTCATCGCTGTCGTCGAGATAGGAACGCCGCGACAGCTTCTGATGAAGCGCAGAATAGAGCATTATCTCGGCGACGATCATGCCGTCTTGCATAGTTGAGCGGTAGAAATTAAGCAGAATATTACACTGGTTGACGTACGACGTAGGGATGATCGATGGCCTCCCCGTTGTAGCCGCCCAGCTATTCCAATGTCAGATAGGTATGTATTGCGCCTATGGTGTGAAAGATGAGGCACATACTGGAGGTGATGTAGGCATATAGTTGACCACAGGTGCATTGCACTATAATCGTCGGCTGTGGGATGGCTATGTTTAATGTTATTGACAATCTTTGAGAAGCTGATACTGAGCATAGCCTGTTGAGCGCAGTACCCGCTCAGCAACCAGCTGTCGATATATTCAACCCCATACTACGAGAAATGATTAGTGGTTAGGGGACTCCTAGGAAAGAGAAATCGTGTTCCGAGTACTCTTACTTGGCTTGGTGTGTTAGCATTGTTGCTCATAATCAGAATGGCGTTGATTTCGTCCAGACTGAGTGGGCTCCCAAGCAGAGCCTGTCCCAGAGCAATTCGGATCTGCTCGTATATTTGCCGGTGCTCCGTCGTTCCGCATATGTCCGGCCGGTATACAATTCCGACTAGACAGCATACACTATACAGCAGCGCAGACGCCTTGTGGGTGTCATTTCTCTGGATTAGGTCCTCGCCGGAGCAAACAAGGAGCATGTGGCTTTGGTATCGGAGGAACCTTCGTGAGGAGGTGAACAGTTAGCCGATACCTAGGAAGAGACAGTCGCGAGAATAACATGCATATTTCATACTGCCCAAACCCGAGTATAAGTAGACTTACAGTTGTATTAGCTCTGCTGCTGTCTGTTCGTCGAGAAGTTGCAGTTGGACAAGATCTAAATTGATATGCCCAAGTAGTTTTCTATACCCTCTATGGGCCTGTTCATTGATTTCCCTCAGTACGACAACCGGAGCAGTATTAGTGCCCTTGTCGGCTGGGTTTGAGAAATACTCGGGAGAAGCATGGTCGTCGACTAGAGTTGGCGTCCCTCGTTCATCACTACGAGTTGAAACATTCTTACTGGGGCTGGAACTGATATCAGAGGGATTTCCTTGGGAGGCTAGCCTCTTGATCATGTCCTTGATCTCTTGCAAAGAGTCTTCATGGCGCTGAAGTCTAGGGAACGTATGAGCGCTGAGGCAAAGTGATCTCTGAGGCACTACAGTCTGCTTCGATTTTATGACTTACCTCTCCTCGACGTTGAGGCTTGGCGGGGATGTATGGGAGGGAATCCCGTCTGCCCGGAGAGAACAATCGATTCTTGAGTTATGTGAGGCATAATTAGTCACTAAAGTGCATTTGTGGAGATTTATGCGTACGAACCTCAAAGTCTGGCATCTGTGACAACCCGTAGCTCCAGGTTCGTACTCACATCGACACTTGAGTTTTTGGCAAGAAAGACACGAAAATGCGCGACGACGCCGTTTCGACACGGGTCCAATGTCAGTCCCATCCCTGTGACTGGGACGCTTTGCTGCCGTCTTCAAATTTTGCTGGGAGCATAGGTTGGTACTAGATGAGGAAGACTCTACCGCGGCTAATACATCTGGGGCAGCATCTATGTCCCCTTGTGCATTCCGCTCGGCGTATTTAGAGCGAGCCGTCTTAGGAGACCTCATACCACATATGCTATTAAGTTTCTACGATGTTTCTTAGGGATAGTTGGCTGCAGGTATGCACCGGTTGCTCGTAGTGTGCCAGAGACTTGGGAATCCAGATCCGTAACCGACGGCAATCGTTGGTGATAAGAAGGCAACTTTCCGGCTAACCAATCATATAGTGCATATTGAAACCCCTGCTGGGGCCGCCGGCTACCGACGGACTATACTGTGCTTGTGCTAGCTTATCCTTGGCCGAGTATTACTACATTGCTACATATTCGGAGGTTGGCTGCATAGGTGAAGGACAACTCCTTGATGAATATTCTTGGCGATAACTAATATGGAAAAGCATAGATATATACATCAACGTAACAGTCTAAGATGAATGATAGGAGAAAAAAGATTTGCGCAGTTAGATTAATCTTTTGAAGATAATGAAGAAAATACAAACAGTATAACCTACTAGGTTGGTTTGTTTTTTTAATGAACAAGCACTCCTTCTTTCAGGATATATTGAGCTAAAAGATAATTTCAAGGTATTATCAATCTTCACTGTTCTGTATTTGATAGTCCTGCCCTTATGGTTACAAATATGTGAGTCCTCAGGTAATTGAAATGTATAGAAATGTGTATTTAGCTACGCTTAAAGTTTGATAACTCTTACTGTAAATATCTTGTGAATTTGTCCATGAGATATAATAAGTTTAGAGATATTAAATTGCAAGATTCTAGTTTATTTCATAGTACCCGAGCATATAAAGACCTTCTCATTGTAGTTAGGATTTGTTTATTTATTGCCTTCATTTGCCATTCGCTTCCTTTTCATAGGGTAATACCAATATACCTACATAGTTGAGCCCATAATCATCGATAGCAAGCAATGGACTATAATACTCAACAGCCCTTAGACCATGGTTTAACTTGAAATAGTTCAATTGATACAATATGACCACGGATAAAAAGTACACTCGAGAGTTTATTTGACAAACTTGTGTTTAACATGTATGTAAGTAGTGAATATTACTATGTCATTGAAAGCATTGAGAAGCTTAAAATCAGTGTTGTAGCTGAGCTAATTGAAAGAAAGTAGTTGGCACGGGAAATTTGTGAAATAAAATGTAAAAGATTGAAGATTGTATAATATATCTAGTTTATATAATATCATGATAGGACTAGGCGATTTCGGAACTAAAGACCACCGCGTTTTGACTTATTTATCGTTAATATTGAATATACGGTATGCGTTGAGATGCTATATTAAACTTCCCTCACCTGTTCAGTAAACTTTGGACACCTTGTATACATACCCAGAGCATGATCTCTTTCAAGGTTCTTTAGTTGATTAACATCACGTTCACCCGTTGTATCTTTTATTCCTAACTAGTTTTTCTCAACCACCCGCTTTTCTCTAGCTTCAAGTCCTTCAACTAACAACCTCAATAAAGAGCATCTTAAAGCATGCCTTAGACAGCTTTGCTAAAGTACTGAGACACATGTTCTTAATATCCTTACATGAGTAATGCATTGTGGACTCACATTTTCGAGCAAGTTAAATTTTCATCTAGTCTATTCTTCCAGTGCTTCTACAATAGAGGAGTTTCAAATCCTAATACCTTATGATCTATTAAGTTGTGTCTTGGTATGACTAGGATTCATGGATTCCTATGAAGCCTCCAAAGCCGATGTTTCTCTATCTGATAGAGTGGAAGAGTGGGAGGAAGAGTTGCCTATGGATGAGCACCAAGCTGCACTAGAACGCCGCTTGCGCGAGATGCCTAATCATCTTAGTGAAGGTCCTATCCAGATCGAGGATGATGCAGATGAAGAGGAGTTCGAGATGGAAGTCCGTCCTATCATCGCCAATATTATTGACTTGACAGATGATGAATCGTCACACGATACTTCCAATCTCCCTTCTCGGAACCTACCAGTCACTTTACCAGATCTGTGTCTCCACCAATATGAACATGATGGATTTTTGCTGAAACCTAGGACTGTAGTTCAAATTCTTACTCAAGACAACTTATATCGTGCTTCCTTCCTTTATATTCAATTGATCATCCAAACCCAGGGGGGCGTGGAATTACGTGGCTTACCCCTAACACGAACGAAACATCTTAGAGGTCAACTACCACGGCTTCGCAATGAACTCTGTATGATCCTCCAGGTGGACGATGACGATAAGCGGACAGCCACAGAACAGGCTGCCATCAGCCTTCCCCTCGACGCCGTGGTGAGGAACCGAGCTTGTCACTTTACTAACGCCGATTTCCCTAAATTCCGATTCCCTCCGGAAATCTACGCAACTAGCATCGAGATCGAGGAGAAAGGAATGCTGATGTGTCGATGGAAATACACCATAACCTACAAGGATGCTGATACTCGAACTCACAAGCGTGCCCCCCTCGAGTACATCGTCGAGCATATCAGCTGTCACGAGGTACCGAAGGAGCGGTTTCGAGTATTGGAGGATCGTCGACTAAATCATTGGCGCGGGGGGAAGGTTCGGGGTGGTGCTTTCACCCCTTCACAAGCCGATTTCAACGAGTTTGTGGTGGATATAGATACACCTGAAGATGCTGTGGACCAGTATCCTGAAAGTTGGATCCCTAAGGAACCTGGGCAGCAGTACACATTTGGTGATATGTTCTGTGGTGCCGGAGGAGCGTCGCTTGGTGCCCGAAAGGCTGGCTTCCGCGTTAAGCTGAGCTGTGACAATGCTCTTGGGGCTTGCTTGACATATGCGACTGTGTTTCCCGAAGCAGATTTGCGAAGCATGGACATCTATCAATTCATCATGGAGATAGAGCAATCTTCACCCCGTGTAGATGTGCTGCATCTGTCACCACCTTGCCAGTTCTGGTCTCCTGCCCACACAGTATCTGGTGTTAATGATGAGGCAAACATCGCTGTTTTATTTTCCTGCCACGCGTTGATCAAGAAACTGCGCCCCCGGCTTTTCACTCTGGAACAAACCTTTGGTATTCTACATCCCAAGTTTGAGCACTACTTCAATGCACTCATTCATGGGTTTACTCAAAATAGCTATTCGGTACGATGGAAAACGATCAATCTCGTGACTTGGGGAGCACCGGCGAGACGTCAACGTTTGGTCATGATCGGTTCGTGCCCTGGAGAAGAGTTGCCCCCCTTCCCCGGACCTACGCACTCCGAGCACCCTGTACCAGGAGACGGGATGAGGCCATTCGTCACGGTTGCGAGCATGTTGAGAAAGATCCCCCGGAATGCCGAACAATACGACGAACTCCACAACCCCGGTGAATTGCCTTGGAAGCACTTCCGTCCTTGGGATCCAAACATCTACCTTCGACGATGCATTACGACGAACGGTGGCGTGGGAAACTACCATTTTAGTGGAAAACGTGACTTTACACTGCGCGAATACGCCACATTACAGGGCTTTCCCGTCGATTACCCCTTTCGGACACCTGCCCGAAAGCGGCAGATCGGAAATGCATTCCCCCCACCGGTAGTTAAGAGGCTCTACATGCATATAAGGCAGTGGCTCGAGCAGAAAGACCGTGTGTACTCAGTGGAGCAAGAGCCACTCGATCCTGACGAGGATATGATATTGATCGATGATGATGACGAGGACGAAGTAGCTGGAGGCAATGCGGCGGGAGAGGCTATCGTGGTAGAAGATGATGACGATAATTACGGCGAAGGGGTTGATTACGCAGGAGAAGTGGAATTCACTGGGTCACGTCGACGCCGCGATCGACCTAGCAGCATATCTGTCGGATCAGTGTCTTCGTGGTATGAGATGGATATCGACATGAGTAGCAATGGTGACAGTCCTATTGCTTGCATCGACGCGGTTCAGCGTCGGGACTGGGGTCTTATTGATCTTACCAGAGACTGAAGAGTCATAACAATGAGTCGTGGGGGGAAGATCTGGGCAATCAGATTACACAATCTACCGATGCCAGAGAAGTCGGCATGGAAATGCAGGAGACATTAGACGCCGAAATAATGGGCGAGCAAAACTCATCTCTATCTAGTACGAGGGTGTCGGGCAGAGGGAATAACGGGATTAAAAGTGCTCGGTATTTGCCGACATAATTGAGGTCTGAATGGAGGATTCATCCTTTTTTTGTAAGATTGGAGTACATAAACTAATATTTTGAGCCTAAGTGGATACCATAAATACTACAACTACACATGGCTATAATGAGCTTTACACTATGGATCGGTAGTTGAAGAGATGCGATCCTTGTTAGTGCTAGGATGGCGGGTTCGTCTCACCGGAACGCGTGGAATGAGAGCGCACACGAATATGAAAAGGGGGGGAAGAAGCTGAGAATCTGTGGCGTATGTAAATGTGAGCGAAAAGAGACTGGGAGATCATGGGTATTTTATTAGATTTTTATGCAAGTGGCTTGGGGGAGGACAATAGCAATTGTGTTTGTACTGCAACATGAGGAATTGATAGGTTGACGCAGGAACGAGCACTCCAATGTACGGTATATGCTAGCTGACGTGCAGCGAGTGCTTTCTGGGTCGGGGATTGGGACAAGACAAACTGCAATAGTAATACAAATATGTAACTAGATTATAGGGAGGGTATCTGTTACGGTCCCTGAATATCCTATGCGAGGGATTAAGAAATGTGATGAGATGCATACACGACTAAACATAGGACGGTTTTCCTGGCTCTAGACGCTTACGGACCTCGGTATATTGGGGACATTTGGCAATACTAGGGGTAATTAATATTGTGCTCACTGTTTACGTACGTACTAGGTTAGCTACATAGCATAGTCAGGGTTGTATAATGGTGTTCTGTCAGCAAATTAAGAATATGACAGGATACTACGCCAACCTCTCCGTACTATTGAAATAGCAAAGTCTAGGCCATTGCATCTCGGTAGCAGTTGTTCTAGCATATACGACTTGAGTGAGTGGATGGATGGGCTTAAGGTAGGGGGGAAAAGGAGAAGGCTAGACAGAGAGGTTTGCTGTGTGTAAAAAGAGAGCACTACACGAAGGAAACTTGGGCGAGCATGGTCAGAAAGCGCCACCGGAGGTATGCCCGAGATGAATTGTCAAGAGCCTGGCCAGGTACAGAGAACAATTACAGGTGCTCTCCTATGGGGACTGCTACCATTGCCTTACTGCAATGAGTTCACCGACTTCGATTGTTATATCTACATAGATCGTAAGGCACCCAAACGGTACAACTCTCTGGCTCCGGAAAAAAAAAAGATCAATGAAACCAAGGTGGGTATGTATGGAACCAAATTCTGGGGACTTTCTGGTGGCCGTTTGGATTCTGGAAACAAATGCCACACAGATGGAGAGATTGGGGTGGGTGTGTGTATGCAAAACAGCCAGGGGCCGTGCTGAGGTGATCGATGATGGCTCTTCACTGCTTTCTATAGCCAATCATATCCCACGAAGGCTATGGTTCTGCTGCAGATATTGATCCCGAGCTAGCGAACATCAATTTTAACATGCAGCACACTCGTATGCACTTGAGTGAACAACATACTCCCCGCTCCTGGGTTCTAGAGAAGCGCTGGGTATGTATGAGCTCGTATTGATAAAATAAGTATGTACACAATCACACTTCAAAGCTTACGTTACTGATAATATATGGGGTTTATTAATAGCCTCCGCTAGACGTTCAGGTAGCTGGCGGATCTGACTATACAGTTGCTGCTACCAACAGTCGTGTAGATAGCATTCTAAATCTAGTATCATATCATATTAAATAATAGTTGCGGGGGCTTGACTGACCAACATGGTTTACTAAAGATTCAAAGAACGCTAAGTTATATTGATTTATTTATGTCTGTGAGGTAAACATAGTATGACAATATTCAAAGGCTTTATAAAGAGCTGGTTTCTAGTGTAGTATGAAGCTATAACTCGCGTTGTCCAATGTAACCCACATACATAGCTACGCTACACTAGGTTAGGTACATGAGAAATAGAGAGAGAGGTTTTTCCTTCTTCTTTACACCTAGGTATGAGCTTGCGTGATGTACCCCATGCGTGCGTAGTGGTTAATTTCTTTCTGATTTGGTCCCTTCGCAGAGTCGTGTAGTTGAGGTCTCCTTTCGGAACGTGACTGCGTCGGTTCTACGCGTAACGGTTGGTTGGAATTTTGGCTCCCACATTGTGGCCCTGGTCTATGCCAAGCCAACAACGGCGATCGTCATTTAGGAAGCCTTGCCAGCTAAGAGCCCACTCCCTCCCTAGGGCCAGTTTACTTCCTAGCGTGGCGGCACCGGCACTGCACCACAGCTCTCTCCTCGTTTTCTGTAGGAGTAGCTAGGCAACTAAATGTGGCACGACGTCATCTAAGTTAGGTTCTGTTCTGCGCGGTTCCGTGTCTAGATGATATTTGTTGTTTGCTTTAAGAAAGTGCAATATATTCCCTTACAGGTGTTGCCAAGTCTAGTAGATCGCGTACTGAAGCTTGAATCACGTCTTCATCTCTCACTTTCGATCTACTTCGTAGACCAAAGTTGGCCTTGTTCGGTTATTGTGTGTTTTGGGGGAGGAAGAGGGGCAGAGCTTCGAGGCTGAATGGGCACAACGATGGTTGGCCACCTTGCCCAAGCTCGTTATGGTTAAAATTCCCCCCTGGTAATCCTTCATCGCAGACGCCTCTCTCTCCCCTAACCCCCATAAGCCGGGTTTCATCCGTGACAACCCTGTCAAAACTAGTGTGCTCTCCCCCCTGAAATCCCCATACACTGGACTTAGTGACAGGCATAGAACTGGTGACTATACATCCCTAAATGGGATGAACTCTGGGACCTCAGACGATCTTTCAGGGGATCCTCTCTGTGCTGGCGTCAGGGGTCTTTCCAAAAACTGACGATCTGAATTACTATCCATGGGGCTGACCGCTTAGAAACAACATGTCGGCAGCGCTGGATGGGGTGGATTCCCTAATAACGGAAATCGAATAGGCATGATGTCTATCAAACTCCCCTGGGCCAATGGATGAGGACTAATTTCAGTCGAAGAGATTCAAAAGAAAGCGAACGCCGTCGATTTCTGAAGATTCCTTCTCTTCTTCACCACGCACAGTCAAGACTTAGTCACTCTCTTTTCGTGCTTTCTAGCATTGTCCACTCTTTTTTGGAATCGTCTCGCACTATTCCAGTCCATTCTTTTTTTTCGCGTATAGTAGTTTCTAATATCAGAATGCGTCTTTCCACACAAGGCTCCATGGCTGCGGCCATGGCGGCTTCGCTCGTCAGCGCTGCTACGAGCGCCTCTCCCGTCGACCTGGACCTCCCCAAGAGCCTGGACCTGAGCAAGCCCATCAACGCCGGCCTCTCCCTCGACGTTGACATCAGCCACACTGCCCTCCTAGTTGGTGCTGTTGCACAGGCCACCGTTGGCGACATCGCCGCGGTTGGTGCTGATGTGAATGTTGCTGTTATCTGCCAGGACTGCTACGTCAAGGGCGCTGTCAACGCAAGCCTTTCGCTTGAGAACGTTGTCCCCGCTCTTCGCCTGGACTTGTCGGACATCGAGGTGAAGCTTGACCTCGACGTGCACCTCGACGCCGGTGTTACCGTTGCCGTCAGGCTCCCGATACCCGAGACTCACTTGTCTCTGCCTCTGCCCGAGCTTGACGTCGGTGTCAGCCTGTACCTCGAGCTTCTCGTCGGTGCTAAGACTGCTATCGATGTCTCTGCTGGTGTCTTCGTCCAGCTTCTCCAGGATGCCTTCCTCGAGACCAACATCCTCGACGGCAAGATCCTCGACGCTGCCTTTGACGGCCTTGCTGTCAACGTTCTCCCCATTGAGGTCCGCATTGGCTGCACTGAGCTCCTTGTTGACCTTAAGCTCCGTGCTGAGGTCGCCGTTAAGGCCGAGGTTGAGCTTGACGAGATCCTCCCTCTCGAGCAGCTCGGTCTTGACATCATCCCTGACATTGGTGCCGGTATCGAGGTGGCCGCCGCTGTTGACCTTCTCGAATACGTTGGTCTGTTCTGCGCTGACGCCTCATGCCCTCTCGGATACGAGTCCTCCGGTCTCAGCATTGCTGCTGCTGCCAAGGTCAACGTTGAAGTTGAGGACGTTCTCGACATCCCCATTGAACTCAACATTGGCACTAAGCTCCTGAGCCTCCCTACCGCCACTATCTGCTCGCCCGCGTACCCCACCGGTGCCGTCCCGACTCTTCCCGGATCTGGCTCTGGATACCCTGTTGGCGGCACTACTTCTGGCAACTCTCCTGCTACCACCCCGGCTCCTAGCGGATACACCACCACCGTTGTTACTGGCACTCAGACTTTCACTGCCACCGTCTGCGGTGAGCGCTCTGCCAACTGCCCTGGTGGTGAGGGTACTACCATTGTCCACACCACTGTGTACACCACTACTTGCCCTGTTGGCCAGACTAGCCCCATCACTGGTCTCCCTCCTGCTCCTACCCACGAGACGACTCCTCCCGTCACCATCACCAAGCACGTTACCACCATGGTTCCTTGCTCTGAGGTTACCACCTACGTGCCTCCTGGATCCACCCCGGTCGTCAGCGTTCCCCCCACTGCCCCGGTCGTCTCTACCACTCCCCTCGTGAGCGTTCCTCCTACCGCCCCCGTTGTGAGCACAACCGCCAAGACCAGCCCTGTTCAGAGCACCTCCGTTACTGTCCCGGCCACTGCTCCTTCGTTCACCCCCAAGACCAGCACTGCTACTGTCCCTGAGGTTCCCTCCTTCCCGGTTGGCACTCCCCCTGCCTCTACCGAGAGCTGCTCAACCACCGAGACCACCCCCATTGTCAGCGTTCCCACTACCGCCCCAGTGTTCTCTACCAGCACTGTCCCGGTTGTGAGCGTCCCTCCCACTGCCCCTGTTGTCAGCACCACTGCCCAGACTAGCCCTGTCCAGAGCACCTCGGTCACCGTTCCCTCTAAGCCTACCACCAGCGTCCCTGTTGAGGTCCCCTCTTACCCGGCTCAGGGCCCGTCGACTACCCCCGTTGTGAGCGTGCCTACCACTGCTCCCGTGTTCTCTACTAGCACCGTCCCCAAGGAGGTGACTTCTACCCACCCCGTTGAGAGCACCACCGTCCCGGTTGTCCCGGTTGAGGCCCCCAGCTACTCCGCTGTTCAGCAGCCTCCCGTCTCCAGCTACCCTGTCCGCAGCCCTGCTGTCGCCTACCCTGCTGGCTCCCCGCCTCCCGCTGAGACCACTGAGTCAGCTCCTCCCTCGTACCCTGAGACTCCCGCCACCCCTCAGGTGAGCGTTCCTACTACCGCTCCCGTGGTCTCTAGCAGCAGCAGCGTCCCTGTTGTCAGCGTCCCCACCACTGCTCCGGTCGTCAGCACTACTGCCCAGACCAGCCCCGTCGGTAGCACCACCGTTGGCACTCCCGCTGTCAGCACCTCCGTGCCCTACCCCACTGGCCCTGCGTACCCGACCGGCCCCTCCAACCCCACTGGCTCTTTCCCCTCGACCTTCTCGTCTGCCCCGAGCGTCAGCTTGACCTACCCGACGAGCAGCGCCCCTGTCGGCTACCCCACCCACACCCCGGTGCAGGTTGCCGGTGCCGGTAAGATGACCACTGGTGCTGCCGGTGTCGTCGCCGCTGTCATGGCCATGGCCGCCCTTATGTAAGGTGCGCGAGTGCACGATTCTATAAAAATAGAGGTTTGAATTTTAGGGATGATACCCGAGGATATTCCGTGAATGGATGGAGGAGGAAAGGAGAGGCATATTTAATATGTAATGCTACTTATTTGTCGTTTTTTTTACTTTGTAAGCGAAGGCGTGTGTTTTCCATGGAAGCATTCTGCCCTTTGGCTGCTCTTCCTGTTGTGTTCATGATCACTTGTAAATAAAAATCATGTCATAGAGCCGTTGTGTTCATTTTCTGCCCAGAATACCCCGTGACAATCCCCCCTTCACATAGTGAAATCCTTTCATGTGACCTTGGTTCATGTTCTCAGATAGTATGAGTTGAGTTGGTATATAGTTAATTAATGAGTCTGTCTTTTTGCACTGCATCGTCGTTTTAGTCCTAGTGATCATGTTCTCTTGCTTTCCATGCTGGTCAATATGCAACTTGTGAAAGTTACCTAGACGTTGGATCTGGTTTAGCCCGAATCCACTTGTTTATAGTCGCCAATGAGAGTCTCGATCTAGGTTCCGAATCCAGCAACATCACCCAATCTTGTATGTGAGCTCTTAAGTTTGGTTCCTTACCTGCATATGTGCTGCGCAACGCGTATGCCCGTGCTCATCTTATCAACTGTATTCAATATTATGGCGGTCCTGTGTATCTTGTATGTCTTGTGGTTCCTTCTACTCCATTATCCTGGTTTACAAGCCCTATAAGCTTTGAACATGGAAACCATTCCCCAGCTTGGGACCCAATTTGCTCACCTCTGGTCCTTGTTACTGGATGGTAAGCAACTCCGTCCCCCGCGGCTCTCCATTATGCGGCGTAAATCGTTCTCGCGCTCTCCTATCCATGTTTAGGCGCTTTAGTCGGCAACCGGCTTTGATACCGCCTCTGATATGTCTCCGCCACCCCCACTACCCACCTGGACAACTAGGGTGGGTTCCTGACGCTATACACAAATCCTAAGGACCGTCATATTTCCATCTGTCGGTCTTCCCCGCACCCTTAGTATGTAAGTAAAATTCTCTTACTCTCGTTTTCGTCACTCCTAGCATTCCCATTCCTTTGGCTGGTGACGTCTTTCTAGAAAGGTTTTTGCTATAAAAGCTTTTGCTCAAAATCGTCGTTCTCCTCAGCCTAGCTCGGCCTTGATTCTTTAGCGTGAACGTTAGATCTTTACTATCCCGAACTGGTAACTCGTCCCCGAAACCAGCTCTACTTCTTTATTCTCAGCTGACAACATTATAGACCGTGAAGCTCGTCTTCGACATTTAGAGAATATGGCTCCTCCCTTTCGTGCCGAGCATATGGGCTCGCTTTTGCGTCCCGATGAACTTCTCGAGGTGCGAGCTACCATCCGAGATAAAGGTATTTCCGCCGAAGAGGCAGGGCTTCCTGCTGTTGAGAAGAAGGCTGTGGGCGATGTCATCAAGCTGCAGCAAGAGCTGGGTCTCAAAGCCGTCACCTCAGGCGAGTACAACCGTACTCGGTTCTGGGGTCTAACCTGGGACGAATTCGTTGGTACCATCCGTTTGCAAGACGCCGAGGCCAGCATGTTCCGTCTCTACCACCCAGATGTCGTGAGCTTGATCGAGAAGGACCGGAAAGTGATGTATGTGCTTCATCGCCTTGGCTTTATGTCCACCTATGGCTTTATTCCCGGGCTCCCCCCCGATGATTTCCCTTCGTGAAACCGGGGATCACTATTAACTTTCGTTTTCAAAAGGCCCGGAGACTCGGTGATCGCTGGAGAGAAGTTGTCATACGACCCTAGCAAGTCTGTCTCCAACTTGCACGAACTTCAGCTGTGCCAGGCTTTCGTGCCCAAGGAGGAATGGGGAAATATCAAATTAACCATGATCACCCCAGCTTGGTTCCATGGTACGTATAAACAATCATTTTCCCTTCAAGCTTCAAATTCGGCCAATTCCTTGGGTTTTTGTTGTGAACTTTTGCGATTCGTATTAAACAGCTAACGCTTCTGATAGTATGTATAAATACCCCTTAATTTTTTTTAGACTAGGCCGGTTATAGCCGCCGAACAGCGATATGGTAGCTGCTCTTGGTACTCGTATTGTGATAGTAACAGCCGGTAGATGAGATACAAACAAGGTCGATCGTACACCAAGGAGGCCTACGCCAACGATGCTGAGTACTTTCAGGATGTTGCGAAGGTGTATCAGGCGGAGCTAGACACTTTATATAAGGCCGGGCTCAGGAACGTCCAGTTTGATGATCCTGGCATGGCGTGTAAGACATTCGTCTTTTCTTTTCAATATTCAACCCAAGCCACCCCCTCTTCTTTAATGCACGATGACGATGTAGCTTACTCTAGTCAATGAAGATTTCTGCTCGCAGCAATTTCGCCAAGGATGGGAGGAGGATAAGGATAACGATGGGTCGGTAGAGGACCTCCTCGATGCGTACATCAAGCTCTACAACGACTCGATCAGCAAGTGTCCCGCCGACTTCCACACCGGAATCCATCTCTGTCGCGGTAACTTTATCGGCGGGCGGCATTTCGCCGAGGGTGCGTACGACATCATTGCCAAGAAGCTCTTCCAGAACCTTAACGTCAACACGTTCTACCTGGAGTATGATACGGAACGCTCGGGCGGCTTTGAGCCCCTGAAGTTCTTGCCTAAGAATAAGTACGTGGTTATCGGCGTGATTAGCACTAAATTGCGGGAGCTTGAAGATAAGGAGGCTATGAAGGAGCGGATCTATAAGGCCGCTGACTTTGTAGCGGAGGGGCGCGGCGAGACTCGCGAGGAGGCAATCAAGAGCATCTGCGTTAGCCCCCAGTGTGGCTTCAGCACCCACGAAAGCGGGTATCCCTTGACTCTGGAAGATGAGAAGAAGAAGCTATCATTGGTACGACAAATCGCAGATGATATCTGGGGTGAGCCCTGAAGCTGGGTACAGCGGGGAGACAACCAAAAAGAAAAAGGAAAAAAGGAAAAAAAAAAGGGGGGGGGGGGCGGCATGCATCATACTTGGTTACTTCAACATACCAAAAAAAAAGGAACAGGACGGCCGGTGTTCACGAAATAGGGGCATCATGATAGAGAATCAACTTCCATGGCTACATCGGGATACACAAGATTTTTTAAAAGGAGGCTTCTATAATTAGCTACGTAGCGTACATGTAGGAATAAATGTTCCTGCTACCTCAATTTTATATGTACCACCCGAGCATGAGCATAGATACGTCTCGTTGGTGCAACTCCTCACAAAGTACAATGATTAGAAAGTGCATGTAGATAGTGTCACCATCCCAGCAATGGATTTATGAGGCAACTGGAACATGGTATTTGTTGCTTAAACTGCCTGGACCTGAAAACCCTAGGACTCCTTTTATCTTTTAGATTGTACAATCCCGCAACCTAACTAACAGGCTCAAATCGGAACTATTCTCTTTTAATTTCCATATAGTACATAGGACACAACCCATTAGGATACACTGGGAAGCTCCCTTGGATGTTGAGAATCTACGTCAATTCAATAACCCAGCCATCACCTTGTGGTACTCCTTTGGCGTCGATACCGCCCCACACGACCACCTTGGTTTTGTCTGCAGTGACATCGTACCCAAACGAGCTCCTGGGCCCGGGGTGGGCCTTTCCCTGTGCCTGACGGTCACCAGGAGCCTGCACTTCAACTTCTGCCCAAGTAGACCGACCAGTATCAGCACCTAGTTGAGAGCGTATCTGGTCCTTTATTTTTGCCGGCTTGATGGCTTCGGTGACGTTGGTCGATGCGTGGGGCTCCAGGTCACTTGACGGTAACTGGAACGTCCAGAGGTCACTCCATTGCAAGAAACCACCATGGCTTGCCATATTTCGTTGTTCGCCAAAGAAGTAAAGGAGATAATTCCGACCGTAGCCAGTAGTAACAGGTACCAAACCTCCATTCTCGCGGGATTTGGGACCGGGGGTCAGGGGGTTTATAGGGAAAGAGATGGTCTCCCAGGTTGGTGGTTCAGCAGATACCCTGACCTTTAGACTATGTATGTCATTGCTAAGCAAACCTGAGGCTGTGATGAGATACAGTGTGTCCCCAGAGAGGGCAGCGCTTTTTGTAGCAACAGGTGCGTGTGGGAACTGGTTCCATACGTTGGCGCAGCAATCGAAACGCCAGACATCGGTCAACGGCGAACCACTATAATCTAGTCCACCGTAAAGAATCAAATTACCATCGTGAGAGAAGAGCTTTCCGTTGCTTCGTGGGGGTGGTACTCTTTCTGGGTGGCTGCTAGGTTCCAAGATATCCCATGATGACTTTTCCGTATCGTATAGCCATATGCGCGAGCCTTCGTCTACAAGCTTTCCTACTTCATCACACCCGCCGTAGATAGCGATACGAGTTCCAAGCGCACAGGCTGCATGGTTCGTACGTGGTGTGGGGACAGGCTTGCTTTCGCCGGTGGCAATGGCTGGCAAGACTTGGTACTCGGGGGCTGGGGCACCTTTGACCGGCAGGGCAATAGAATGTATGTCGTTGCTTGCAAGCTTCTCATGGCTCGTCCAACCACCAAAAATATAGGCCTTCTTATTCACGATGGTGACGGTATGGTGGGATCGAATGAGCGACGAGCTTAGAGTTTCGAGTTCCAAAAAGTTAGAAAGGCTCGATAAGAACAAGAGGGGCTTTCAGTTTCGAATAAACCTACCTGGATTTGTCGTCCATGGTGGAAGCTAGCTGTGAGAAAGTCGCCTTGAGAGGCATGGTAGGCTTTGCTATAGCGTACCCGGCAGCGCCAGCTTGGACACCCGTAGAGACCACCTCTTCGGCGGCCCAGAGGCCAGCAACTACTTCGGCCATGTTGAGTTGTCCGAAACCCTTTAAGATCTTTTGATTAGGTAGGTTATAGCATAGCCTGAACGGGTTGTGACGGTGTTGGTACTAGGTATCAAGGATGGTTGTGTTATGTTGTTGTAAGTGGATAAGAATAGCTGAAAGGGGCAATATGTTGACTACATACTATGTACTACACTACATACCTAGGTAACCTACGTAGGTACCTACCTAAATAGGGAAGCATTAAGTGGGAAGCGACTAGCAGTGATGTCATAAAGTTTGTTACATAGTAGGTACCTATCTACGCATACCTTTTAAGAGAACATAAAAGGAGGGAGCGATACCTAGTGTATGTAAGACGGGAAGTCAATGACGCAACTGCTACCAATGCCTGCATTAAAAAAAGGACTTGGAGGTTGGTGGTGGACGTAATTAAACTCTAAACCTCCCATTGATGCATACACACATGGTCATATATAACTTACTTAACCTACCTAGGTACCTACCTAACCCAGGGTAGTTTATAGTCTCAATATTGTTGAAACCCCTTTTAATTAATGAATGGTATAAATGCATACAGCTAGCTACCCCTTATTGCCCTCCCTGCTCTGTCATCACCCCCCTTCGCCCCTTTCACTACTACCACATCTGAGTACTTCTATTGAAAAAAGACTACCATATAAATTTTAACTCTATTAGATTTGAAGATATAAGAGTGAAGGTAGGGTCAACTACACCGACAATAAATTCCTTCAGGAGGTAATAGGAATAATCAAACTCAACCAGCCGCGCTGTATCTAGCTATAACCTCCTTTTATTGTTTAGAAACCCCGCGGTATAATGCCTTGCATACCACTTGACTCGTAGTTATTGATCACCTGTTATCCCCGCGTTATGTGCGGCAAGGCGTCTCGGCAGCTGAGATTGCTCCCTTTCTCCTCACCCCCTTTATATATACCTTCCCTAAGGGGAAGCCTTGATGCCTCCGCTTCCAATTTGCTGATCCTCCATAGCAATACCATTAATCTAGGCTAACGTACTTACATTTTCTGGCAATGGAGCAGGCTGATGAGAGCATCAATGGGGCGACCAACATCACTGAAGAGCTCTGCAAATTCGTTGTCCACGCGAAATATGACATGTTGGACCCTGAACTCATTGCTAAACTCAAGGACCTCATCGTAGACCTTATCGGTATATCCGCTGGTGCTGCGATCGTTTGCGAATCCACCGAGCCATTCATCCAGGCAATCGCAGCTTTGGGTGGCAAATCCGGCGAGTCAACCGTATTCACTAAGGGGAAGACCTTCTCTCCCCAGTATGCCGGTCTCCTAAACGCTGCTCTCGCACATTCCTTTGACTTTGACGACACGCACGCCTCGTCCATTCTGCATCCTGGAACCACTGCTATCCCAGCTGCCCTCGTACAGGGTGAGCTGTCAAATTGCGACGGCAAGACGCTGCTTGTAGGCATCGCTGTCGGTTACGAGGTAACCTGCAGAATAGGGAGGGCCTATAACTTTGGGGGCTATACTAGGGGCTTCCATAACACAGCCACCGCTGGGATTTTTGGCGCCGTAGCCTCGATAGCTAAGATCAGGGGCTTGTCTCTTGTTCAGCTGAACAATGCCTTTGGTCTGGCCTTGTCCAAAGCCTCAGGATCGATGCAGTTCCTAGATAATGGATCATGGAATAAGAGGCTTCATCCAGGATTCGCAGTCCACGATGCATTCGTTGCCGTCGCCTTGGCGCAAGCAGGTGTAATAGGAGCTACCAAACCCCTTGAAGGTAAATATGGAGCACTGCACTCTTTTTCGGCTTCGTCCAAGACGGATGGCTTGATTGAAGGGCTAGGGACCGATTGGATCTTTCGAACCACAGCTATAAAGCCGTTTCCGGCTTGTCGCATGACCCATTCAGCCATTGAGGTGGTCTCCGATACCGCAAAGACGGCTGCTGGAAAATCCGTGGAAAGAATCACGGTTGAGTTATCGCCGGGTTGTTATCCCATTGTTGGCCCACCGGATCCTAACAAGATTCACCCAAAAACGATTGTTGATGGTCAGTTCAGCATGTACTATCAAGTAGCTATTGCATGGATACATGGCATGGATATCGGATGGAAGATGTACGACAAGAGCAACATGGATAGCGCTGAAGTTGCTGAGCTATGTGAAAAAGTCGAGGTAATGGTCAATGATGAAGTAGTGGATCTTGAGGCCAGATTGACGTTTGCCTGGACTGACGGAACGAAGACCGAGGCTGGGAGAGTCTTCCCGCTAGGGGAGGATGAACACCCCTTCTCAAAAGCTCGCGTGCATAGCAAATTCCTTGGTATGGTTGCTTCTGCGTATGATGATAGAACCGCCAGGGCCATTCTCGATGTCGTTGAGAAGCTTGATCGGTGTAATGCGGTGGACCTTATGTCGTTACTATAAGGGGGAATTATGAGGCACCACTCATTTAACATTAAGCTTGGAATTCGATTGACGATCCTGAATTCATATATTTTATTTGATTCTAACGGCTAAAACAATAGGTTATGGTATTTGCGCAGAACTTACCTTGGTATCTTTTATTTTATTTTGTTTTGTTTTGTTTCTTAAAAAAACATCGCTATTCACAGCTTCTCATAACTTAATTGATCTATATAAAGGATGTGAAAGAATTAGATATCAAAAGCCGCTATATGTACTTTGCGCTACTAACCTCAAATTGTTACAGTACTCAAGTAGTCGTTGCATCAGTCGAGCATATGCACAGAGTTGTATGCCGGTAATGAACGTACATCCCCTAGTCAATAGTGTTGAGGCCCGAAGATCAAAATTTTGTGAGGCATATATCTTGAGTCCTGGACGACATTTCAAGGGAAGGTCCTCGACGACCAGCATCGTTTCATCGCGATCCATGCTTCACGATCTTGCTCAACCTGCATATCTGGGTTTTGCATGACATCTATGAAAGCGCCATTCTTCTTCTTTGTCTCCAGATCCAGCACAAACGCATCGATTGACGTAGATGCAGATGTCGGTGGCGACGGGCCTCGCAAGTTCCTATCTAGGAAGCACCAGGCGAGCTCGACAAGCTTGCTCTCGTCGTGAGTCGTATCGCGGAACTTTCCTACCTTGCGTAGATACTGAACCCATTCTCGCACGCTGCGACCATTGGCTAAGTCGTGTCCTGTGTAGAAGCATTTCTCCTCTGCTGCGAGGTGGCTAGTACGTGTCTCAACTTTTAAAAAATCTCTAACGAACCGCTCGCCGTGAACCCTCACCTCTGAGCTGTCCGAACTAGAGGCTTCACCATGGCGTGCGAGCCGGTCCTGATGCCGCAGGTGTCGGTCTACAAGCCACAGGCGATGTGAAATCCCAGCACTTAGATCCTTGATCTCGTCGATCTCAGACTTATGGTCCGCGTCACCCCCACTGACCCCGAACTCCCGCGTATTGTCCCGAACCGTCGCGTCGAGGGTATATCTGATTCCCTCTTTTGTCACTTTACCGGTGCGGGCCTCAAGCTTTAGGATGAACTGGGACATGCGCGTTAGGCTCTTATGAGCAGCGACAAGAGCGTTGGAAATCTCCTGTTCACGCGATATCTTAGGGGAGGCGGTTGACGACTCTGCTTTTGGTGTTGTAACCGTCTTCTCCTCGGATTTGGATTTTTGGGACTCTTGAACGGTGCTGCTCTTACTTTCTGTATGTTGTCTGGAGCCGCGGTTATGACGTGGTCGCTTGTTGTTATTACCTCGAGCTGTGGTATGGGATTTGTTGGGATTAGGAACAATATCAGAGCCGGTATCACGTAGATGCCCGAACAAGGGCTCATCTTCGCTTTCGTATGGTTCAGGAAGCTCAGGGGGCTCGGCTCTATCTTTCCATACACAAATATCATCATCCTCTTCTTCCCCATCAGACAACGCTAAGGCATGGTACGGTCGGGTATCGTAAGTACCCCGGTTATAATACTTCGCCATCACGTGGCTGTTTTCCAAAATTCTGGTTATATAACTGGTTTCCTTATCGTGAGGCTTTAACTTATGAAGCCAATAGACATCAATGATACCAATGCTCGTTTTTCTTTTCTGATTTGGAGGCATAGTTGCCTTAATATAAGCTAGAAGGCTCTTTCTATCGTAGACGTCTTCTTTGTTTCGTCTGAACATGCATAAAGAGTACTCGGCAGTGTTTCAAAACTTAAGCTAAGTAAGCATTAGGAACCCCCCTAAATTAACAAAGGATTCCATTGTCTAAAGGTATGAATACTCTATCTAGCCACGGTTGAAACAAGGAGCGGTATGCTCCCTTATAATAATGACAGTCCCCTATATTCTTTATAGTCGGGTTTGTCTTTTCTCTTATGGAGTTTTAGGAATTTGATATGTTCACAATGCCCTTGTAGGGACAGCCAAGGAAACAACAATGTATTTGTTTGTATTTCTTTGAAAAGGAACGTATAGTTCTTAGACTTCTATGGGCGACGTGGGAATTCTGCTACACCTAGACTCCGTACATAAGAACCGCGACCTCCTCTCTTAATAATTGTATGACATGAAATTCAACGACCAAATTTTTTCTGTTCAATTTATTCAGCCTTCACCAGGTAGTGAGGGTGGGATATCTAGATACAGTTGTGCGAGTTTCCTCTTTTATCATATTTTATTTTAGTATTGCCCCAGATATTGTGCCGCCACTGATGCCCCTGCAGACTACACCACTCACTGCACCCTCTACACACCTCGAATATGCGACATTCAAGCCTAAGTTAAGTCTTACGATCCCGAACACAGAATCCCCTGAGCCAATACCC
Organism: Camillea tinctor; assembly: GCA_022578605.1. NCBI lineage: Eukaryota > Fungi > Ascomycota > Sordariomycetes > Xylariales > Graphostromataceae > Camillea > Camillea tinctor. The sequence continues at coordinate 63,713 of MU394143.1, forward strand.
GTTTCGACTTGTACTGACTTTGTGCTTGATATTGGTCAAATGACATATGTCTCTAATAGTTCCGATCTCACTACTACGACCTGCACTCGATCTCATGCTGGGAGCATATGTGAATATTGTTACCAGCATAACCTTCGTCATAATTTAGGACACGACCATAGGGCGCTCTGGAAGAGGTGTTTGGAAACCGAGGGTGTCATGGCCTGGCTCGAGTTCCTGATCTTCCTCCAGATGCGGCTCCTAATGGTTATCGTATTCTTGCTCCTAGTTTTATTTATGATACTTATGGTGAAAATACATGTTTATGGGCAATGAGTGTTACATATATAGTTTTAAATCCATAGCTAATCCTGACAATTTAAGAGAGTCGGATGGAGATTGTTATCATCCAACAAGTATAATATAAATAATAATAATTGTGATAGTAATAACAATAGGTGCTTGGGTAGCTTAACTTGTACTGTTAAATACTATTTACTTCAAAATCTTCTTCTGTCTATGAAGGGTGGTACTCTTGCTCGCCTTGTTTATCTCCCAAACCTCTTGAATTTTGTTAGAACCTTCAACATCACGTTTTCGGTATTAATGCCATGCCACTCTCTCCCTTCCAATACTATGAATTGTTGGAGTATAACAGGTCAGTCAAATCTATTCCTAGAAAATTAAATACCAATATTACTCTAATTTTACTTTATCATCGAAATAATATCTACGTAGGAGGCATAAATAACTCAGATAATCCTTCTTAGCATGTCCCCTTCTCCTTTAACATAACACTAATGTGATCAAACTCTGCTTTCCCTATGTTACCTAACCTGCAAAGTCGTGATATATTCCTAAACTCATAGGTTAGGTAGTTTACTAGTTATATTAGGAAAGAGAAGGGAAAGAGCAGGTGTGTGAGACTTGTTTGACCTTCTGCAACATCGTACTTCTTTGAACCAGCACCACAAAAAGATCTTGAGATACAGTAGAGTTGATATCTATTATCCTACTCCTTCATTCCACCCTAACAATAAGCACAATATATTTTCTCATCTATACCATATCCTAAATCTTCACCTTTGCCACACTTCATATTATTTTCTATCTCCCCTTAATTTCTTCAGAGAACATCTTTTCTTTTCGACAAGTTCCTAGTTCCTATTCGTGTCGATTCCGCCTACCTAACCGCCGTGAGTATCCTTTAGCAGACCATAACGGCATTTAGCTGCCTCTGCGCTGTACCTCTATGATCACACTTTTCTTTACTTATTTGAGAAAATTCCTTCCTACACCATAACTTGATGCGTGGGCTTCACAACACTGTATTCATATTCTATTACATGACCTCAGGCCTCATACCGAGTTTCCAGACTTGAGAACTGGGATTCTTTTTAACCATCGCTTATCCACTAACTAGTCTTATATCAAAGCGTAGCCTCGCAATTGATTAAAATGCCTGGAAATAACAATCTCAATCGCCGGGACGCCGATGCAACATCGTTCATCACTACTACGACTCACGATCGTGCCTTTACCTGGAATACTTGTAGTGATTTGGATGAACATGAGCGTATCGTAGCAAAAGAAAAGGCTTTGCCAGATGGCCTAGATAATTGCGAGAAACTCATCAACACACTCCGAAATTCTTTCCAAAACATTTCGAATCTGGATGCGCAGTATGCAGAATCCATCTGGCGCGACAACGACCGCAAGAAATGGATCCAATATTATGGTAAGGCCCTTGATAGTGACTCGGATTTGGCTTAGAAGGCCCCACTAACATAACATTAACATTAGATGATATTAAGAAACGCCACAATGATTTTGCTGTTCTAGTTGGTGTAGCAGGTAAGACTGGAAGTGGCAAGACATCTGCACTGAATGCTCTCCTTGGGTACCGCGAGCTTCTACCTACCAGCAACGACGCAGCAGCTACATCTGTGGTTTGTAAAGTATCGTATAATCATGATGACAGGCTTGCGTATGCCTTTCGAGCTTGCGTTATCTTCCGCAAGAAGTCCAACTTACTAGAGCAGCTTGAACGATTCTTTACAGAACTCGAGGGAAGGAATGAACTTGAAGCAAACCACAATGGCTCCATCGAAAATGAGGATGCTCTTCGAATTGCGAATGCCGCCATCAAGACTAATTTTGAGATGATCAATGCAGCATTCGGACTGGAGGAGAACGAAGTGGATAGGATGAGCGCCCGGAAGCTTATCGATTCCAACCCAGATGTCAACGCCCTTATTGGGGAACAGAGATGGTTTTACGGAAACAAAGCAGACATACTATCAGAGAAAATCAAACCCTATCTGGATTCTACTCCTATGGCACATGCTACCTTTGGGATGAAATTCGCTGCTTGGCCACCCATCGACGAGGTTCACATTCGTCAAATCAGACATTCTCAAAACTGGGGTTGTCCTTGTAGACCTTCCGGGCATTGGGGATGCCGTTGAAAGTCGGGCTGCTGTTGCGGAAAAGTACTATACGAAATTAGCTGCTACATACCTTGAGAATCACTCAGGTTTCTCGAGCTGTAGGTGAATCTACCTCCGTCAAGCTTATGTCGGATTATTACGAGATGGGTATCAAGTTGGATGGCAAATTTCATAAGAAAAGTTACTGTGTGGTATTATCACATATCGATCAGATAGACCGTGCGGCCGCTCTTAGAAAACCAGAAGCCAGGTCGAATCAAGAGCTCCAAGACGATATTCAACGAGAGGGAGAGCTAAGAGCGCAGAAAACAAAGAGAGATGAAGAGAAGAGGCAAGCAACGAGGAACATTGGTATTTTACAAAAGGCTTTAAGGTCCGCTAACGCGGGAGTCCAGAAGAATAAAAAATCTGGTAAGGAGGCTGTATTTGTTTCGATGAATAAATACTGATATCATCTTATAGGCGTTTCAAAAGGTACCCATCGTCAAGATATAGCTAGATTAAAGAAGCTAAAGGATGAACTGACTTCAGAGGAGAAATCTAGCTCCAAATCGGATGGGATATTGGAAATACCTCAAAACCAGTTAACAGATCTCGGAGGAAAGATAATATTCACGTGTGCCAGGGCGCGAAATGAATACCTCAAAAGTCGCATCGGAAGCGATTTTAAGAAACGCCAAGCCCGGATGATTGCTACTAACCTGGAAGATGATCTGAGAACTACATACGACGGGGAAGTGTCTATTCATCCCATCAGTTCGAAGGCGTCTTGGCCATGTTTTCGCAGAGAGGAAAGTGATAAAGAAAGGCCTCTTCTTGGGTTCCCGGACATTTCTTATTCTGGGATCCCAAGTCTTAGCAACTGGATTCGGAATGCGACAATACTGGAGCACGAAAAACATGCCGAGTTACTTCTACGTGATTTACATGTCTGCTTTGATCTTATGCGGCTTTGGTCTCGTGATGGGTGGGATGCGAAAAAGATTGGGGCTAGCCGAGATTGGCTCGAGAATGATGTGTTATCGCCAGTATATCGATCAATGGAGGCGGTATGATTATATTGTTACCATGGTATAATACGCCACATGCTAACCGTTATGCGCAGGAACTTGACTCCCACTGGGAAGAATTGGAGGAAGATGTGAAAAATCTCAACCCCCTTACTGAGACGGTAGAGTCCCAAGATGAATGTGCCGAAAAGACCAACGAGACTGTCCACAGATGGTTATACAAAGAGCCGAATAGTAAAACATCGTCCGAAAAGATACACTGGCTTACCTATCAGGCGAATATTCAAAGAAGGGGCAACAGGCTTGTGAGCAGGGGTCGGAATGTTTACACGTATAACTGGATGGAGGACATGTAAGTTCTATATTGATGCAATTTGTGCTGCATACTAAACCAACTGTACATAGCACGGACGTCCTCCTGGACACGATCGTGGAACCCTGGGATAGTGTACTCAATCATCGGATCCCTGCGCTTGCTGGTCCTGCCTTGAAGATTATTGATACAACATGGGCTGACTTCCTCAATGCACTCAATTTCAAAATTCAAATCGCAGTCCCAGAGCTTCTATCTCATATAAAAGGGGAAATGTCTGATCTTGAAAGTATTAAACAGAGAGCAGAAGGCCAGATGCGCGAAGCGCTACGCGGAATCTCCAGGGGTGCATCTGATGTACACCCAACCTTGATGAAGAGAACTCAGAAGAAGTGGGACAAGCCTTTTGAAAAAGCAGTTCAAGTTACTGGTAAGTATTGCTAGAAATTCCCTTGATACTAGTTTAGTTGACCGATGATAGGTGCTGGGTCTTTCCGTCGACGACAAGAGATCCTGAGGGCGTTCGCCGAAAACCAGGGTCCGAAAATGGTCAAGGACGTATTTTCTAACATGAGCAAGAGGCTGGAAAGGGAGTTTGATAAACTCCCAAAGGGTCTACACAAAATATCTAATTTTACAGGACAGGCGGTTGAGACGCACATCAACATGCTTTTGGACAAAGTTCTAGGAAAGCCGGTGAGTGCAGTCAAACTCGAGGACGTTACGAAACTGAAGGTACACCTACAACAAGACATTCAGCTTATACTACTAGAATGGGAATGGAAGTGGAGTGTCCCAAAAGACGATCTCGGGATAGATCTCAAGACTGGTAACTACAGGTTCCCTGAAGAATATCGCTGTGTCAAAATGGAGGGAGATTATGAGGAGGAGGAGGAGGAGGAGGAGGAGGAGGAGGGCGTAATGGATTCTGACAACAACGAGAATGACGAAGATGCTGATAATGGCGAGGATAGCGACGATTCCGTTTACTAGATTGACAATCGCGTTTTTCCGCCGGGTACATTTCTCTATGTCATACATTTGCTTGCCGCTTTAGGAGACGGTCTGATAATCCCTAGCTGTTCCGAGAGGGGGGCATCAAATCACTTCAATGATCTGATTTCTCAAAATTTCCCGCGCGAAGATTTCTACTACGCTAGCTATGAGTTAGATAGATTAGCTGACCTTCTACATTCTTGATACATGCAATGATTTCTTAGAATTATTCAACCGCCGACCAATGCTGTATACTCGTGACCCAAGAGAAGAAGTTAAGAACCTCCCCCACGCCCCATATAATAGCCCCTTTTCCCCTCCTTTCCTCTCTCTCCCATCGGGATATATTATCACCATCACCATCACCATCACCACCACCACCACCAGCTAACTCTGTCCCCACCCCGCACCAAAAGGCATCCATATCGACCTCGTCGGCGGCCTCAACTTTGCCAGCCCGTCCTCCGACCACGAAACCCCGATCAGGGAAGCGATCCCATCCATGATGCCCTTCACCGGCGCCCAGAGCGGCATGAGCACCCCATCCCACACGCCCGAGGCCAGAGCATGGGCCCTAACACCGAGCTCGAGCGCGCCCGGCCGCGCCGCCACCCACTGCAAGGGGCTGTGCACGAGGCCGACCCAGCCGAGCCTCACGAGGCCGTAGTCGAGCAGCAGGCGGACCTCGGGGAAGCTCAGGAACCACAGGGGCAGCAGGGCGGCGGGCGCGAGGAAGCGCCAGTCCACGACGGAGCCCGCGACGAGCAGGAACCACGCCGTCCAGGCGACGCGCACGTCCCAGTGCAGGGGCGCGTGGCCGTTGACCACGAGGCCCTCGCGCAGCACCTCCGCCGCGAGCACCCCGAACGCGATCAGCCAGATGGAGGCGCTCCAGCGGAGCACGCGCACGAGGAGGGCCGGGTCGCGCAGCACGAAGAAGGCGAGGACGAGGTTCCAGGCTAGGGAGGCGGTGAGGAGGAAGAGCAGCATTGCTTCTTTTTTTTTGCCTTTTTAATGCTCTTAGTAGTCTCCCTTCTTCCTCCTTTCTCTCTCCCTTAATGGAACTTCTTATATGTTTTAAGTTGGATGTGATGGTTTGTTAGGTTTGCTTTACGTTGCAGCGATGAATACTAGCCAAGTCGTAAGTGTTCGTATACGTTATATCGACCAAGGCACGGTAGGTAAATATAATAAGCAGAGAGAGGAAGGTCTCGCGCAAAAGTGATTCAGAACAGAACGAGATAAAGAGCGAAAGAAACAAGTTTGAGCCGTAGCGAAATGATTATCGTATCATAATCTTAGTAGTGTGGCCTTGAACTGCAACTCTACGTGGATTTCTCGGGTAACTAGCATTTTGAGATATTGTTATTTCGATAATGAAAATAGGAAAAAAAAAAAAGGTTGGCATAGCTTCTGCTCCATATCGATTGTTAGGAGCGTGGAGGTGATAATGTGTTGTGTGTACCGAAAGCGGACAAAGGGAGATTGCTTTTGTCTATTCAGATACCCTTTGTCAGACAATCCCATAGTGTACTTACCCTTACCATGTGTGGTGAGTGTGGGTACCCCTATTGTCTCAGAAAAAGGGGGTTTAAGCTAGGAGACAAAGAAAGTGCCCATGTTCTACGTTTACATAAGAATTCCTGAGTTGAAATGTGAGACAGGAAGATACGAATATAGAGGGAAATAGCTCCAGAGGGCAGAAGTCTGATCCTTTTGCATTTTGATATTTCAAGCTTAGGGGTAACCCGTTTCCGTTGTAGTTAAATCTTCAAAGTAGTGGGAGGAAAGGGAAAGAAAAAAAAGCATAACCCTAAGCCTTTTATTCTATATGTTTACCTAAAGTTAAGTACTTATGGACAATATGATTATGTATTTTTTTATCCTACGATTCTTTTTCTATCCCTCCCGGAGGGAGGTGTCTTCTTGACAAGGCAAATCATGTATTCGATATAAATGGGCAATAGGTAAACAGCTTGGAAGAGACTTCTTCCACATCTAGGGTTTCATATTTTGTATTTATCTTATAATGCGCGACCGAACAAGCATAAACGCATGATTCCCACCGTTATATAGCTTTACTAATACTACCTATACTACCTATTTTTGGTGTCTAAGTCAAAGCTAATCTTTCCTCTTTTGCCTTTCTCCTTTCTTTCCAGGAACTTCTGAGGCCTCGGAATTAGCGAAAGCAATACTCTGAAAACTGCAGTAGGTTGCTTAAAGAGTCTTAGGGTTGGTCGGTATGATTCGCAGCTAAGGGGTGTAGGTTAGGGAGACATGGATGTAGGTGCTGGGCGGTGCGTTAGGTTAACGTTATTGGGAGGAGATGTAGCAGATGCATTAGCATTATTGTCTTCATTCACATCACGGTCACTCTCGCCCTCAGGTTTGGTGTGCATTACCAGCACGCGAATATCCTCTTTAAGGAACCTCTCCACTTCCTCTACGCTGTCGCCAAAAACTCTTGGGACCGATTGGGCTGCCTCCTCGTTGGCAGCTCCGGAGACCTTGGTCCACAGATACTTTCCGAGATCACCTAATTTGTCGGCTCTCGCATTATCGTTGGCAGAAGTGAACCCCTTGAGTAGCTCTCGATGAAGATCTAAAGACCGTGCCATAAGGTCCACTCGCTTCTTGTAACTCTTAACTTCCTCCTCAAGCTTGTTGATATCGCGTTGGTATTTCGCAATTACATCCTTCTGGAGCATGGACAGTTTGTGTAGTTTGATAAGCTGCCGGGGCACGCCGTTGGAGGTACTCTCAGATGGCTGATCGTTCTCCCGACGTCTCTTGCTGGCGGGGTACCCAGAGTCTTCTGAAGGTCTTTTGCGCTCTACAGGGGCTATACTTTGGTTCTGAGAGGAGCAGACTTGACCTAGACGTGTCTTGATAGCGTCAATGCTCTTAGTCAGATCATCGTCGTAGGGTTCGGAATCTCCTGACTGAACGCTAGTGAGATATTGGTCTCTCGAGGTGCAGAGATCTAGGATGAATTTCTGAAGCTCAGATATGTGAGCTGTATTATGCGTCCAGTAGGTGTACATGGTCGATAGCTTGCAGGACACAGCGTTGAAAAGGTATCCTTGGGATGTGCCGCACTTGGCTTCTTGAAAGACCCCATTACATACACGTGCAAGGATTTGGGCATTCTTCGTGACGTTCGTGTCGAGACTGTGGCTTCCATCGGCGGAGGGATGATAGGCAATTAGGAAGGGGTATAGGGCGTGTCGCTTGTAGGCGAACAGATCTACGGGCGATCTTAGGAAGCCCGTAGGTCGTTTTGGATTTTTATCCGGGGGAGCATCCATGCTATGCATTAATGTTAGTTAAATAGTGCTGACTGCGCGACGAGGAGATGATCTTACCCAACATGGAGGTTGGGCGCAATGCCTGAGATGCGCAACAGTTTTTGTTAACGATATTGGCAGTGGGCGAAGGAACGTTTGTTTACAAAAAGAGGCAGGAAAGTATGATGAGAAGGTTAATGAAGGTGAAAAATCAGGTATCATTTAATGAAGGATGTAGTGCGCCCGCGTAGGTTTTCCTTTCTTCTCATGGTTTTTGGAAAGCCCGATATGTAGTGTAAGTTGCAAAAACCACAGAGATGGAATGATCAGCTAGCCAAAGCCAACCTGCCTCTCATGAGACGATTCAGTACAAGCGAACCAATGATAATAAGGGCGAGGTGCTGGACTGGCTGTTCAAGGTTCACTGGCTGCTAATAATGTCCTGGATCTCATTGCCATCAATGCGCGTAAACCAAGGCAAGGTAAGGCAAATCAGGACCGCCTGATCCTTTAGAGCAGCCGAACTTGCGAACTGAGCAAGACTCCTACCAGTGACGTATTTCTGGTAATAGGGGCGAATAGGGGGAACATACAATTGAGCACACCAGATTTCTCCAATATACCTTATATCTTATAGACATGGTAGCACATTTCAGGTCGATTTCAGCTATTCATATTAATTTATATTTTTAATATATTTATTCGTTGGTACCAATGTAGGTACCTATCCATTTATAACCTATCTCGACCTATATATCATCGCACTACCACTTATTTCCTCTCCTCCTCCCCCCTTCTCCCCTTTTTGCCCCCTCCCTCCCCCCCCCCCTAACCTTTACTCTTAATTCTCACTCCCTAACAAACAACCCAGCCATCCCCATCCCCGTACCCACACACATACTCACCACGCCGACCTCACCCCCCGTCCGCCCCAGCCCATGCAGCAGCGTACTCGCGAGCCTCGCGCCCGTCGCCCCGAGCGGGTGCCCCAGGGCGATCGCGCCCCCATCGGGGTTCACGCGGCCCTCCTCCCACGCGCCCTGCAGCCCCAGCTCGCGCGCGCAGTACACCGCCTGGCTCGCGAACGCCTCGTTGATCTCCCAGCGGTGCACGTCTTCCGTCTTCAGCCCCAGCCGCGCCAGCAGCGCCGGGATCGCCACCTTGGGCCCCACGCCCATCTCGTCGGGGCGGCACCCCGCCGTCAGCCCCGCCACGAACCGGCCTATTATATCGCCTGAAAGGCCGAGCGCGGCGGCGGTGCTGCGCCGCATGAGCAGCGTCGCCGCGGCGCCGTCGCTGACCTGGCTCGAGTTGCCGGCGGTGCTGGTGCCGCCGTCGGGCTTGAAGGCGGGCTTGAGACGGGCGAGGGCCTCGAGCGTGACGCCGGGGCGCACGCCGTCGTCGCGCGTGACCGTGATCTCCTTCTCCTCGCCGACCTTGTTGCCCTCGCGGTCGAGCTCCTGGAAGCGCGTGGTGACGGGCACGATCTCGGCGTCGAAGGCGCCCGACTCCTGTGCGCGGGCGGCGCGGCGGTGCGACTCGGCCGCGAAGGCGTCCTGCTCGGCGCGGGAGACGCCGTACCGCTCGGCGACGTTCTCGCTCGTGAGCCCCATGGGCATGATGCAGTCGCGGGCGTCTCGGACGCTGCTCTCCTTCAGCGCGGGCCAGAGGTCCACGGGGATGGCGCGGGAGCCGTAGTTGCGCGTCATGCTCTCGGTGCCGGCGGCGATGCCGACGTCGATCATGCCGGTGCGGATCTCGGCCGAGACGGCGGCGATGCTCTGCAAGCTGCTGCTGCAGGCGCGGTTGACGGTGTGCAGGGAGGTGGTGGTGGGGAACCCGACGTGGTTCATGGCCATGCGGGAGGCTTTGCTGCCGCCAAGCTCCGAGAGCACCACGCCCACGGCTACGTCGTCAATCTTCTCCGGTGGTAGGTTCGGGTTTGCGTCAAGGGTCGCGCGAAGAACCACCGAGAGCAGCTCTTCTGGGTATGCGTCTTTCAGTTGGCCCTTGTAGGAGCGGCATATGGGCGTGCGCAGTGAAGAGAGTATCACCGTGTCGGAGGGAGATTTGGCCAAAACGGCGGCTAGACCTTTAGGTAGCGCCATGTTGTTTGGAAGGCCTATGGGCAGTTTCACACTGCGAAACCAGCAGTGAAATTAGTAGTAATGTGGTAGTGAAAGTGAATTGTTCTAACTTAGATGATAACCGCTTGGTCGAGGGACCAAGGCGCGATATAACCTATAATACCACTTCTACTTCTGAGATGTATATTGAAATAAAATCTTAGAAAGCTGAATGGGATAACAAGGAAGAAGAAAAAAAGAAGAAGAGAAAAATGGAAGAAGTGAAAGAGACAAGAATTCTACGTAACAGAACAACTATCGAGCGTAAATCGGAGGAAGAAGAGACAAGAAGGCAAGCTTGACGTCCGAAGCTGCATGCTCAATTTGCCGTATACCGTTTCCGTTATGTGGGGGAGAACTGGGGCAAGTCTAGGTTAATTAATACTCCTGGGGTATTTAGATTCGGTACCTATAAACTGCTTGTAAAACTAACACGTACGGGTAGACAGAAACAGAGGGGGGGGGGGGGGGGGGGACCAACCCCAACGTATTAACCATATCAAGGCTGCTAGGTAGATAAATTGTTTAGTTTATACGACTCGAATAGAACAGGATAAAATTTTACAT
>MU394143.1:74453-134735 GCA_022578605.1 Camillea tinctor
ACCCAGACCCCCCCCCCCCCCCCCCCCACCCCTCCCCCCCCCCCCCGGGCCCGCCCCCCCCCCCCCACCAACCCCATCGTATTATCCCTATCAAGGCTGCTAGGTAGCTTACTAGGTTAGATTATACGACTCGAATTCATCAGGAGAACATTTTACATATCATCAACAACATAAACCGTAGTGGAATCCTCTTAGTCACGCTAGTCAACGATATTCGACAGTATTATAAATGCATGCATGAAATCGTATGAATTTGCCTTTTCTTTGAACGTAGCCATTCGAGGCTCAAAGATGGGGGCGAGGGTGGAAGAGAAGAAAAAGAATCAACGGCAGGAAAACAACCCACGAGGAATACAACCCTGACTGACCAAAAATGACGAGAGCCGGCGCTAGCAACTAACAAGGACAAGCAAAGGGTGGGTATATAGTACAGATCAATTTCCCACTTTGAAGCCAGATCTTTTTCTAATTTCCTCAAAAAAAAAAAAAAATAGCAAACGGCGTCGTACTTCAGTATCGTCCCGGATCATGAAGCCGGTTCTGTAAGTTCTAGACTGTCGAATCTCGAAGCTTCTAAGCTTCCTGTCCATATTGGATGCCTAGCCCGACCCGGCTGTTAGGTTCCCCATTGACACCGTATCTCACTTTCTTCGTGGGGCTTGTAAAGGCATCCCGTCGGGCCTCCTCCGTTTCCACCCCTCCGTTGAATTTTCGCTTCTCCGACGCCAACCCACTCTTGTTTAAGTTAGCATAAAGCTTGGATTGGAGCTTGGCCGTCTTTTCAGCCGGGGCTGGCGTGCCGTCTCGAGAGCCAGCAGAACTGGCCACGTCGAAGCTCTCGCGTGGGTCACGGCGGAGCATCTCGGAGGCCGCCTGGCTGGCCTGACTCTCATACACTTCTTCCTCCGTCTCGGCCCGGCGCTGGGAAAGACGGGACCCCTGAGACATGTACGACTGCGTAGCTGCCGCAACCGATTCGAGTGCTGCACGGGCAAGTTCTTCGTTGTCCTCAGCGGAGATGGTGCTTTCCCGACTCTTACGACCTCTTTTCTGCGTAGGGGGATCCTGGCCGTACCGGCTGGTATTGAACCGAGGGGCCGGCTCAGTGTGTGGTACGAGGTCGATAGAAGGCAAAAGCCCAGGTTGATCTTTGCGAGAGCGAGAGGTTGGCGTGGTGGGGAGGGAGGAGAGGGACTGCACATTGCGGGTGTGCTTGGCAGGGTTCCGAGGCGTAGGTCGGTGTGCTGTCGTCGGGGTCGATGGAGCACTGTTGTTATCGTGACTGAGGGCCTGGAGCAAAGCAGCAAAGCCAGCTTGGTTGGGGTCGTGTTCATGACGAACATCGCGGTTCATGGACCTCGGCGTCTGTCTAGGCGTCGACCGATGCTGTTGCGGCGTAGCGACAGCTGGTGTCTTGGGTGTCAAAGCGCCGTAGAAAGCGCCGCCAGGACTACAAAGCATTTGGAAATGCTCGCGGTTTTCGCGGATACGGTTAAGAAGCATATCGCGTTCATCGCTTAGCGACTCGATCTCCTCAGCTTGCTGCTGGATGAGCCTGGTCGATGACTTGAGACGTCTATGCAGCGTGTCCATCTCCTTCACAACGGCATCGTAGCGAAGTTGGAGCTCGCGGTACTTGACATGCGTAGCATCGGCAGCACTAAGCTCTCGACGTGCCTGACGAGAATTCTCGGTTATGCGTAGGAATTCGACTTCCCGACGGGTCATGTCGTGCTCGACAGCAGCCCTCTTCGCATCTTCCTCGGCCTGAATGCTGAGCAGGTTATATTGTAGCTTGTGATGTGCCGTCTCCATCTTGAGACGGGCATTCTCAGCGAGACAGCATTGGAACATGTTACGGAGCTGCTCGACCGGGGCATCGCTGATCTGCTGAGCGGTAGGTGGAAGATATTCAGCAGCACTGTGGCTGTCCCGTCCATAGTTCTGCAGCGTGGTATTCGGCGGAGAGAAGATACCAGCTCTTTGGGAGCTGATGTACCCTAGGGGCATTCCAGAAGCAGGGTTAGGGTGAGGCACCTGGGAGGAGGGCGGTGGGGTCAAGGAAGAGGGGATGACCTGAGAGGGGGGATTCCGGTCATCGTTGGGTTCTGTCTTAAAGGAAGAAGAGGCATCTGGATCTATAGGAGAGGCCGGGTTCTCTGTATCGGGGATGGATTGTTGTGATGAAGATAGGCGGTTGGTCACAGCTTCAGGCGGGGTCGAGGGGACGTGGTCGTTATCGCGATCTGGATCTGCCATACCATTTTGTTGGGTTATGGTGGTGTTGCTGGTCATTTCCGTGTCGGCTGACATAGTTATTTCTTTTTTTCCCCTCTTCTCTTCTTTTAATTATAAATTTCAAGAGACCACACACGAGGATACTTTCCACAGTAATGGTGGTGGAAAGGAAGATGGATAAAGTTCGCGGCCTTGAACAAACAAAAAAAAAAACCACAAATCTTCTTCCCTAATCTTATCACATTAATTGAAAGACAAAACAACAAGAAAAATCACCCATGGAGCTTAATTGGCTTATCAATTAAGGTGATATGTTTGAGATAACCCGAAAGGGAGAGAAAGAGATTGCGTATTGTGTGTATGTGTAAGTGTAAGAGAGAGAGAGGGAGAGGGTGAACATGTGGTACCCCGTGTAATGTTGTAATGTGCAAGTTTGAAAATGGAGATTTGTAACAAAAAGAGTGGAAGGAATTGAAAAAAAAGGTTGGGGGGGGGAACTTTGGTTGCTGTGAGAACCCACAACAGCGACCGGGTCTAGCTAATAGCAGGACGTTAAAATAAAAATGCGAAGGCTGGCCAATGAAAATTCAGTGGTTGGATCTGGGCTGGCATGGGGCACATGTTTTCCCCACTAAATCCGCAATAGGCCAAGCTTTTGAACTTTTGAGAAAACGGACTATATCGCATGCCATACCCTTGGGAAACCTTTACATACGTAGCTGCGTCGGTAGCTACCTATCTACCTATCTAACCTAACCTAACCTTAAAACCCAGGTATAGCCTACCTAGGTACCTATCCATACAACCAACCCATTTGCACACTTAGGTAAGTACATAACCTATACTGTAACTCTAATAAACAACCCCTTTCCCCCCCATCTTACCTCCTCTCCTTTTCTCATATACGTCCCTTTTTTCTTCCTGGTCGTTAAGGTCCCCTCCACCTTCTCCCCCTCCCCCGTTTAAAAAAAGGTAAATAAAATAAACAATAACTATTAGGACCACACAGCAGCTATAATGCTTCAAAATAAACAATGCCGACCCTTAACTCCCATCGCTATACTAACAGACACCAAGAAACCCTATGCCATCACACATCTATCATGTGTCTCCCAAGAAAATAAACCTATAGTAAACGGGGGGGCATATTTAGTCAAACTCGCCAACTACTTCCCCTTCTTCTGAACCTTCGCCCGCCTTCGCTTTCCATTCTGCCATCTCTGCTACCGGGACCCGTCCACGAAGCCATCGGAGAGTCGCCTCCGTCCCACGTTCCAGCACATTCCACCGAGGCACTCTAAATCGATTGCCCATCACGTCCAATTTTTCAAGATCAAGCAGTCCTAACCTCGGATTCAGATGTGCGATCTCGTTGTTTGCTGCATCTACGATCTTGACTCCCTTAATGGATTCCGGATCGAGCTCTTCTAACCGGTTGTTCGATATAAGGAGCACGGTAAGACTAGGGAAGAAATCACGCAGAATCGGCAGGCGCACGACTCGGTTAAACGACACGTCTAATTTCTCAAGGTTTGGTGCGCACAGATATGTCGTCAGCGGCGCAAGGCTAGTGCAGAAATTCGACTGCAGATTGAGTTCTTTCAACGCTGTAAGGTCCAGCTGTTCCGTCAGCCAGCTCTCCCCCGTGAGCTGGTTATGTGACATGGTAAGAGATGTGATAGTATCGGTGAAGAAAGAGAGCGAGTTGGGAAACTGAGTAAAGGTATTATGCTGTAGTCGCACATCGAGCACAGTATGGACGGCAGCGATTTTTGAGCACACAACTGGGTGTAGTGACGAGGATTGCGTATTAGAGCGATCAAGGATACCTCCAGACTTAACCGGCCATGTTTGACTGGAGAGCGTGTGTGAACGCGAGCGAGTCTCTGGGGAATGGGGGGCTGACGTTGGTGGGGTCGCAAAGTCGTCATAATCCGAGTGTCCGTCGTCGTCCTCATCTGTGGCGCGTGCTGAATCGGCGACAACATCATGGCGAGCAGTAGTCTTCGCACTAGCCCCGAGACGATCAAATCCGTTGCCGAAGTGCTCCAGAACATTGGTCTCGTGGCCAGGCGGGGGCTCTAGCCTCGCAGCCAAGGCATCCTTCAACTCTTCTGTTGTAAGTGATGTAAACTTTTTGTCACGGAGCGGATTTCCTGTGATTCGCAGCATCGCAAGATTATCCATACGAGCAACTTCTGGAGGTATGCTTCTGATATCATTGCTGGAAAAGCCGGCGTGCCGAAGTGTTTCACGACTGGTAAAGCCTTCGGGGATGGCAGCAATGTTGTTGTCATCAGCATTTAGTGTCAATATACTAGCCCAAGAGCTCATGTCTGGTAAAGCTTTGATACGGTTCACGGAGATTGATAATTGATGTAACGACGGCATATTCAATGGCATTGTAACATCTGGAGCGACTAAGTAAGTGAGTTGGTTGCTAGAGCAGTCTAATATCTGGAGCTGCGGAAAACCGTCGACACCAGCTTCGATCAATGTACCGCTAAGTTTGTTCTTGCGGACGAGTAGTTCGGTGAGGGGGAGTTTTGAAAGGCTTTTGAAAGGTAGTGATGTGAACTCATTCTCATCTAGGTTGAGAATTCGCAGTCTTTTCATCTTCTCGGTAGAAAGAGGCAAAGCTGAAATACTGTTTCCGTGGAGATCAAGTATCTCCAAGTTTTCGAGTGCGAATGCATCATCCATAGCACCATATAGTAGGTTATTCCCCAATTTCAGGTCTCGTAGGTTGCTACACTGCGAGATTATTTCAAGACAATTGTTAGTGAGCTTGTTTGAAGCCTGCCAATAGTGTTAGCGCCTGTCTGGTGTGATCGACCTTGTCAAGAGGGACCTCGGGACTCACCAAGTTTAGAGATGTGAGGAGTTCGAGACGCCTCAGCCCCATAGGTAATGAAATCAGCGAGTTGTTGTGAAAATCTGCCGATTCCAAACCCCAGAATATCCGTCCTCTATCATCATCTTCAGATTCGAGGTCATTGGGCCCGATGTCTGGGAAGATAGCATCATCAATGGTTTCCAGCTCGTTATCCGCGACAACTAGTCGGGTCAAATCGACACTCTCAGCCCACGTCCCATCAGACCGCCCTACCGATTCTAAGTCATACATCTTGAGCACATCTTCAGGAATCTCCTTTAGGCCCATCGCAGCGATGTTGAGCCGGCCAGTCGTTCGCGCTGTGCTAATTCGAGCCTGCATGACTTTGCGATTGGAAGCCTCGAATTTATTTTGGCCGAACGGATCATCTACCAAACCAAAGTCGAAGGTATTGTCGGTCGGGATCACCGGCACTTCTTGAGCTTCGGGGGGGTTTTGGTCGGAGGTCTGCTGAGAAGCGGCGCGTTTCGCAGCTTTCGCTTTCGCTATCTGCTCGCGTAAAGCGGCTGATGACTTTTTGCCAGATGCGCCAGACGTGTCGTCAATGGAGTCAACTGTGGGTGCTGTTGATGCTGTCGATGCGCTTGACAAATTACGAGTTTCGCCAACGGTGCTAGTTGACTTGACCGAAGCGACAGAGCCTTTACGGGGAGGACCAGTACCCAAATCTGAGGTAGACAGCGGCTTGCCAAGCGAAGATATAGACGGCTTCTTAAACAATCCGTTGACCGACGCGCGGGGTTTTAACGGTCGAGAAGTCAACGACTTTGACCCGATCTTGGATACAGCAATTTCGGATCGTTTCTCAGGGCTGGGCGTGCGAGGCTGCTCCGTCGAAGGCGACAAAGAGGCGTGAGAAGGGGCCTTTTTCAAGCTCGACCGTGGCGTGAATCCTGGAGCAATGGACTTGCCGACTGGTGTTTTGGACGGCCCGACCGCAGATGTGCGCTTCGGGGCACCGGGTAAGGCAGGCAAGGGCACCTTAAACGAGCTAGAAGAGGCCCGGAAGCTATGATAATCGGACTGGCCAGAGCTTGATCTTGGTCGACTTGAGGACCTCGCGGAACGACTAGCAGAGCGATCTGACTGGAAGCTGGAGCCAGGCCTGCCTCTCGACTGTGGTCTTTTAGTAGCCTCGGCGTCAAAAAAGTTGCCATTACGTCGTTTGGCAGCAGGCGATTGCGACAATGTTTCGATAGTTCTCTCGGTCAGCGACGGGCGAGGAGGCTTTCGTGGGGGAGCCGAGAGGGGATCGAAGACTAGGTCCTCGTCGGTGGAATTTGTCGAGGGCGGTAGAATGGCCGAGTCGTCATCGTCGTCGATGGGGGATGAGTCTTCTTGGGCCGAAGCAAAATGGTCCGTTGGTCGTATCCTGGGAAGCGGAGGCCGCTTGAAGGAACCGTCACTCACATCTTGTAAGCTCTGGCGAGGGTCCGGCAGAGCTCCACGGGATGTGCTCCGACTCGCGCCAGCCCGGCTGCTGTTTACATCTTGAAGAGCTGCCCTTGAGCTCAGCGGCGGCGCGATGGACCTAGAAGTCTTGCGCAAGGTAGTCGAAGACGAAGCAAGGAGCTGCTCACGGGAGGCTGTGGGACGTATCCGGGAGTTTCGGGAACCATTGGTGTTATTACTGCTCGTGGTCTCGGATATCGACCTGGACTGGGAAGCAGCCGAAACAGACGAGGCTGGGGCGGAGGCGGAGACGGAGACGGAGGAGGCGGAGGATGTGGGAGTGGGATTGTTTGATCTGGGCAGGGGGAGACGCGACATTGGCCTGGGAATGGCGCTTGTCCGTTTGCGCTTATCATCCATCACGAAGGAGATTTATGTTTTACACCAGGAGTTAAGGTAAATTGGAACATGGAACATAAAAGTAGAAAAGAAGAGAGGTCATAACGAAGGCATTGGGGAGGGAGGGGAGAAGGCGAGGGGAGAAGGGGAAAATATTATTAGGAAAGAAAATAAGAATAAAAATAAAATAAAATAAAAGTTAAAAAATAAGAAAATATTAAAAATTTAGGAATTGTGATGACCGTGACCCATCGACTTGGGAAGAAGGAAATAAGATGGGCTACACAAAGCTGTCATTGGATAACTTGGTTATTTAGCCCGCGCAGCCCGCGTCATAGCGTCCCCTCCAACCCGTCCTGTCCGTCCCAGCCCGTCCACAATCCACTATAAACTATGGCTACTATGGCTGCTATATGGCTCCTATGGCTTGTATGACTGGCTGCGAGGTGGAGATTTGTCGGGACTTGGGGGTTTTAATGGACTGCATTGCATATGTACTTACTTACCTACCTACCTACATACGCAGATACTAGGTTACTACGTAAACTATATTTTTTTTACCTTAGCAGCCGATGAATTAGGTTTTACTCCGTACATACACGTATTGACCTAACCTAACAACAGCCTACATGAAGTTATGTCGTAGTCACTATTTACATTAATGCACGGATGTATGTTGCAGTATCTATGTACCAGGCCTACCTACAAAGTAGGCAGCTGGATACACACCTAAAGTATACTAACCTCTTTAATTGAAACCCCCATATTTGTTGAGGAGGACATCAATATCAATCATGAAGTTTATAGACAGAAACATAATTCGGTATATATAGTATATGCACTTTATTTTAATTAATACACTAATCTTAGCCACATAGGTTACCTGGTTACATATGTATACACTGGTCTATGTATGCGCCCGACTTACACCAAACCGTATTGTACATCTACATGTTAATTGAATGCATAGGTACATACTACAAAATTAATTCAGGTAGCAGATTAAATACCTAACCTAGTACTGACTATTTATTCAATCGTGGATAGATGTTAAAAAGGAAGAAGAAAAAGGTAGGCAACTTGATGCATGCAATCAACCGTTCACGAAGGTAGACGAACTATTATACGCAACATTGAACCCCCTCGAATACCAACCTTGTATACACCAAACCAAGTCGATCATAAGCCAAGATAACTACTTACTACTATGTATGGACTTAGGCAGCCCGCTAACCTCAAGCTACCAGGTTCCAGGTTCATATGCACACAACTACATGATCCTAAGTCTAACCAAGCAGCCAAGAACAATCGATCTCGTTTGGAATTTTCGTCCGTTGATACCCATCGCGTCCAATAAGTTCGTCCCATTTATATAAGTTCGCAGTCGCTTATGTCTCAAGTTTGGCAACCCCCTCGCCACAATACTGCACTAATCCATAAAGAAGAGAGAGAGAGAGAGAGAGAGAGAGAGATGAATGTGCACAGGTAATGCCATACAGGTGACGACAAGAACTTTACTGCATTGTATTTCACTGCAGGGTGTTGTTGTGAAATGGAAGCCTGATGTTACATTCGACTTCATCGAATGCTACGAGAGACCTGAAAACTCCCCCCCAAAAAATACTCCGTACAAGCACCATCACAACATTGTGTTGCCGAGTTTTAAGATTGACGCTTCAGACCGTTCTATAAAATACCAGTGTTATTGCATGGGGAAACTGGAACACATACAGCAGGCAACCTATAAGACGGCGGCATTCGTGCCCTCGCTACCAACCACGTGCAGATCCGGATCTTTGACCACATCTAATGTCGGCTATTCAAAGCATCAATCAACGATAACTAGTACTATGCTAGGATGTGATAAGTTGAGCGTCTGCCGGACCGGACGGGAACAGCACGCGGTTCTTAGTCCTCGCTGTAGGTTATAATATTGTATTATAGTACTAAGTCGCGTAGTATTGATGGAAGTATAGTGCGCTTAATCATCTGGAGTAGGGGATTTGAAAGTAGGTCCCGAGGTCCATCCATGTATTAAACCTCTTGTATGTATTGGCAGTATTTATTATATAATTTTAGTTCCAGGACCCTGAGCCCTGCCGTCATAAACACTTTAGTTTATACCTGAAGGCATGTTTTCCAATGTTTTCTTATATCGTGCCTTGACACCTAACTTACTAGGTTAGGTTGTCTAGCAGTTCCTCTCGCAGGTTAAATTTGACTTGAGAAAGGTTTGTATAGTTTCTCCATACATTATCATATAGGTACACTCTTGCTTTGTCTGACTTTTACTCACAATACGACCTAATGGAGTGAGCTAAGGACGTATCACTGACATCTGTTTTCGCCAGTAGTCGGTGCCTCAGGTAGCAGCCATGCTAGCAGAGCGGTGATTTCGCTCGTATGTATTGTGCTATGGACTCCAATAGGTAAGACATGGGACTAGGGTGGCGGGCAGCGACGCCACCGTCCAGCCTGGACTCCATGCGACAGTGCAACTCATACAGCCCCCATATACAATAAGTATGTACGCCTGATACGCCTAATGCGTGTGGCTTCAAATCTAATGCATATATAAATAGCGAAGGAATGGAAGTCTCATTGGATATCATAATATGCGTGAAGTTACCTGAGATGGCTACTGTAGCATTGCTACTACAGTCTAGCCTTACATCTTGCGGAAAACTAGGTACTTAACATTTCATATCTCTCCATCTTTCCTCCTTCACTGGAACTTCAATTACCCAAGAAGTATCGTGATTTCCAAGACGTCAGATGGTCTCTCCCTAGGCCGGATCCAGGCCGGCTTTGCGAACGCAACGCAGGAACTAATTATCGCGGCTGCTCAGCTCAATTTCGACTTTAGTCTCGTAAAGGTCGAAGCCCCTCCTAAGTATGTGGAAACACAGCGAGGCCACAGCCATCTGGGTCGAGATTGTTACGGAAAGAAAACGCGAGATGAGGCATGCCAACTTCCATATAAGCAATTCATGCTCATCGTCCAAAATATCAATATGGCCATCCATAGGGAGAGCATGTCTCTATACTCGAACGTGATGCATGTGTGGACTACGGCACTCGCTACTATGGAGAGCCTTGTTTCGGGCGGTCCACACGAAGTCCGAGACGGCCCGATATTGCTTGGATTGTCCGCATGGCATATCTTCCCAGATATGGTTGTTTTCAACAGCGGTGGAAGTACGGCAGTGAAAATGAATGATATCTTGGTCAAACCTGGAGGGGTTCTTTCCTTAGGCACATCCGGTTATGGAGGTCAGGGAAAGGGTGGGGTTTACTGGTCGTTATCCCTGGCGCATCACACGTTCTACGGCG
Organism: Camillea tinctor; assembly: GCA_022578605.1. Classification (NCBI taxonomy): domain Eukaryota; kingdom Fungi; phylum Ascomycota; class Sordariomycetes; order Xylariales; family Graphostromataceae; genus Camillea; species Camillea tinctor. The sequence continues at coordinate 84,712 of MU394143.1, forward strand.
AAGCAGCTTCACGGACTCGTCGATTAGACAGTGATGGCTCACGTATGAGCCTGAGTGAACTCGTACTTGTATGTCTAGGGTGTTTACTCAGAGGCTGGAGCATTCCCGTAGAGGACATGGGAGAAGCCTTTAGGGTGCTGCAAGCCATTCCACATTACGTTCCGACAGACCAAGGCAATACGGGACCGAGAGATTGGTGAACTCTTTTGGGTCAGCCGATAGATGCTTATTTAGCTGGAGAAAAGCAAGCTATCCTTGCTGTATCCCTAGGTCGTGGTTTTATGACCCTCGGTCTAGGACTGTGTCCTTTGGCACAGACCCTAAAAACTCATATGGGTATCTATCCCGCCAAAAAGACGGTTGTGAACATCTGGGACATCGTCTAATACGTGAGCACGCCGCTATATACTGTAAAGGCCACGAAGACCCTGTCGCTACTGTCCAGGCATTGCCTACGCCTAAGTTGACATTTCAAGATGTTCTTTGGTGCTTCCAATCGGGCTTTATTGACCCAGACCGGCTAAGGGAGATTCTGGAAAGCGAACCCTGTTTCGGGTTTCTCAAAGTTCTGGCAGCTGTGTGCGAATTATACAAAGAGCCTTCAGCGGGCGGTGCGACTACCTCGTCAGCCATTGTTGATGCCCCTTTCCAACCTATCCTTAGGACGAAGTTAGATCAAGTCGAATGGACTAGAGCCGATGGCTATGTGAAAGTTAACCGACACGCGGCTATCAGTCTGATTGGATATTTCGAGACCACCAGCAATATAATTGAAGACGTGGGGGAAGACGATGTTAGGATTATAGGACTCAGCGGTGGAGATTCCATATTTATCCTCACGGCGGTAAGACCTACAGAATACCTCTCAAACCATTCGGCTGGTGCTAATATTTTACTGTTGGTGTGACTATGTAGCTCCTAAAAGACCCGCAAGATAAATGTCAAGATTATTCTTTTACGAGAATTTTAGGAAATACGGGTCAACCAGGCTTCTCGATACTGGTCCTAGTGTTTATTCATTACGGTAGGGGCGAGGAGAAGTACACTGAATCAAGTTATAACAATCTGGTGTCGAAGACTAGAGAGCTCAAACTATCCCAAAGTTATATTTATCCCCTTCAACCTCATGACATATATAGTTTTTTTCTAGTTGTCCTTTTGAAATATACGCATAGATGAGATTAGGTTGCGCGAGAGATTACCTTCTTTCCAAGAGTTTGTGTCGCATAGGTCTGACACTAGCTAGATACCTAGGTAGATAGATAGCATATGAATATAAAGAAATCCCCAGCCCTGGGGAAATCCTACCGATATACTCTGGGTTAGGTTAACTGGTCAAGATATAGCTTTGGCTCCGGTTCTAGGTTGCTATATCATCTAAACCCATATCCATCCTCTTTACGAGGGAACGGCTAGTCACATATATCAGGTCTATCTATTAGCATGTAACTTATATTGATAGCTGGGGTAGCGAATATCGTATCTAGCGGGTAATCGTTGAGCATGACAACAGGATAGGAGAAACACGATGATGGTGACGGTCCTTGTTAGCGTCTTTCGAGATAATGGTGTCCCACAAGGATCGACATGATGAACTCCATTTTTATCTCGTTCAATATAATGATGACATCTAGTTACGATCTGTTGCCATTGATCGAAAGGTTATAATCTAGATGTATAATACAGAGTAGGTATATATTTACAACATTCGAATTGATCACGCCCTGGACCTATACAACCCAGGATAAATCATAAATGAAAGCATGGAATATGCCATAGAGACCAATGGCAGTTGTTGAACACACACGAGACCTACAGTTGCATTTCACATTCGGTAGGAACTAGTAAAGGTCACAAAAATGAAGGAAACAAGAGGTTTACCACATAAGAATATTGAATTTATAAGGAGTGTCGACCGATGTAAAACTCTTGCGAACCCGGAGTCGATACATGTATGCCTTTACTATGCCTTGCCTCGACCTCTCCCTCCTTTATCCCCAAAAACGTCCTCAAACCCCTTCCCCCTTGAGAAACCTCCCAAGAAGTAAATTCTCAGCGATTCCTCTCCAAGGAATAAAAAAGCTCCCCGAAACATGCCGTCAACCCTTTTTTTTTTCTTGGTTTTCTATGACGTTTTCTGTTGTTTAAATATGTATCATGACGAAGGATAAGTAAACCTTGAGGATGATCCCCGAAACCCTAGGTGGTTGGTTGGTTTGACTGGTTGTCGAGGAAGATGAATTTGAGAAAAGCTGGAAAGATAAATAAAGGTAGGTCTTTTTTTTTTTCAATTATTTTTTGTGAAGGCTTGACAATTTTGGGGTTTGATTTGGTCCCTTCATTATGTGGTTGTTTTATGGTGGGGTATCATTTATTTGCCGCAAGAGCAGTTGGAGCCGCATTTGCCTGTAAAGTAAACATGTTAGACCAACAGATATTTTATTATATTAAATTTGACGAGTTGAGTGGGTTGGAAAGTGATAGATAGTAACAGTGGTAGCAATGGTGATGGTAACCAGCGATAGTGATAGTGATAGTGAATGGTGTTGTTGGTAGAGCGGGGTATAAGGGTTGGTACATAGGTGATTAATAGCGGGGTAACCGGATTTAAAGAGGAGTTCAGGGGAGTATTGAAGTTGAGGTCACTTACAGCCAGCATCTCCGGAGCAGGTGCAGTCGCCCTTCATTTTGAATGAGGTTTGTGAATTTTTTATAGGAAATTTGGTTTGGTAGATTGTTCTTGTATTGACTCGTTCAGAGTAATCGTGGACTTGTTGTTGTTGATGGTGGTAAGTGGAGTGGGAAACAAGATGGAAAAGTTGGAGGTGGCAGGACCTTTTATACACTTTGAGACTTGCTAGGATGGGGTAATCCACTTACATCTGATAGGCCTAAGGTTAGTGTTACAGAGCGGAACAAAAACAAAAAGGCGACTGACTTATGACCGCAACTGCCACTTTTGAGTGGTTTATGCGGGATCAGAGAATGAATGGAATGCGCCTTTTCTGCGTAGAAAAATGGATTCCCGTTGTTTCCAAGTGCCACCGATTCTGTACTCCGTTACCCATACACGCTAACGACTAACAAAAAAAGCTTTTAGTTCGCCCTTGTGTACCCTTGCGCCTGCAGGGCCGCACAAAGTCACGCCACGCAGCGGAGGACAGATAAAAGTGACATCAACTATCAACTGGCTGAACCCATCTCTCTTCTGATTGGCTGTCTAGCTGTTCGTCTCCGTCAGCGCAGGTAGGTAAACCCCCTAAACCCACCCATCGAGATCGGGGCTCTAACCAACTTTGGAGGTTTATTAGTGGGGTAAACCCAGAAAGTAAAGATAACTTCCAGGTATGTACGTACCTTCTTACGTATGTACATGACCTACTACCTACTAACTACTTACATGCCATGCATCCGTTACTTCCTATAGGTGCTGACTTATATGTATACTATATTATGTAGGATCTAATCTTTATCGTCTACTACTAATAACTTTTGAAAACTACTATACATAACTAACCTACTTAGATTATACATTGACTTATCTACATAACATCGATAGGTTGGATTGCCTCTGTGCCACTAAGACAGGACTGCTTTTTGTTTCACCTGTCAAAAAAATAAACTAAGACAAGAGGCTTGCGTGGTTTATGCTTTCTTGCTTGGTTTTGTTTGGTTTCTTTTCTTTTCCCTCTTTCCCCCTTTTCCTCCCCCCCTTTTCTCTTTTATGTCATCCGCATAAATATCTCTATTCTATGCTTAATATAGAAGGTGATGACGGACACCAACTCAAAAGATAGAGAAAGAGAGAAGAATCGGAAAGAAGAAAGTTAATAATGTTTGCCTATAGAGTTCGCCCCCCCTCCTCCATAAGAGTCCTACGTCAGATGGTGATATATGCTTTCCGCTTAACCTGGTGCTTGCTGCTTAGACCCGGTACGCTGTAACGTGCCAGTGCATCACCACAGCCTACCTCTGTTGCCCCTTTCCCCACGATAGAGCATCTTTCACCCCACGGCCTGTTACCTAATAGGTAGCCATGCTGTCTTACACATCCTCCTCCCTCCATCTTTTAAATGACCCAGAAACCCGAATCAGATCAGCTAGCAATAAAGGGAGCTGCTCGGTACTTGACACCACGAGCTTTCGTTGGTCGTATCAGTAACGGGGTGGGTGGTGATGATAATGGTATTGATGGTGTTGATAATGTTGGTAAGAGGAATGAAAATAGTGGTGGGTGTTAATGGTATTGGGTTTGATAACTATGACTATCTATTTCCGTCTTCACGTTTGTCATGTGGTGCTGCCACACCACACAGCTCTTTACCTGTGCCTTCTATTCGCTCTCTATGACCTGGTTCGTGATCCGCCGAGGCACACCAACTTCTGCTGATAAGATTCGCCCTGTTTTCTGCTTGCATATTCTTGCACTCATTAGGTGTTACATTGTACCCAATATCTAATCCATATACTCTGAATATTAATTAACAGCGTGTCGATCGACTGATTCCCGAGGCGGATTCCATCGGTCCTCTCTGCCTTATTATGGAGCCCGAGGGGAACTGGACCCATCGACCTGGCCCCGACACGTCCCCCTTTGCCACTTACGCAAACAGCCATTGATATCTGCTAGGTTATACGTCTTGGTAAAAACACGGTTCAGGTCCCAAAGGTGCGGCACTGCTATTTGTGATGACACTTAATAATAGTCCGAACCATGGTCTTGGAAGAGGCTCTTCGGCAGATCACATCGTTTCGCCAATAACCTTGGTAAAATTCACGAATAAGTCGGCAGGTATGTAGATTTCACTATACATACCCATCTTCGTTTCTTGAATTCAGATGTGCACTTCAATGATATTCCTGGAAGACTCGAAGTCCCTCTGTAAGCCTCTCCTGGTCTCCAGCGGCGTGTGTCAGATATATATCCTCCGTGATTTAGGCATTTGCTGACCTGCATGGATTGACTTCAGCCATGCTAGATGAATTGTACTGTGCTACACTCTTAAACACTTTTAGGACATAGAAAACTAATAAATTCTGTTGTCGGCTTAAACTGAAGACGACATCAATTAAATATGAATAATTGCTCTATAGAAACCTTAGGTGAATTGTTACTCTTAAGTCATATTCGAACATTATATCAAGTTAATATTTAGCTAACAAGGAAGGAGAAATCACAACATAATAGCAGATCGAAATTTCTGTCGTAGTCTGCATAGTTTTCCTATGTTTACATATAACTCCCTGAATCTCCTATTGATATTTGAGAGCGATATCCATAGAACTCAAACGCCATATTTTAATGTTTTTATGATATAGGCGGGAGGGCTAGCCCAAGTCTACGTATCCGTGGTGCTTTTAGTTTTCGTCTGATAGTTGAAATTCTATCCTAAAATACGACTAGGTACATACCTCATAGTATAAAGATAGAAATGTCCTACATATTGAAAACAGGGGGATCATTGGCACACGGCCGCCTTCGTTCTCCCACACCTGAAGCAGCAGGTCTTGATAAATATATCAGTATCCAATATTAGACTTTGTGCTAGGTCTCGGTGAGAAAGCAGATCTGTCATTTTTTTGACATTCACCATCCGTTGGGACCCAGGTATTAGGCCGTACCCTGTGACAACTGAGCAGCCACTCACTCACCCTCACATCCTTCCTAGTAGGAACGCAACATTATCCTGCCTTTCTTCTCTTCTTCCGTGACGTAGCCTTTTTCTCGCCGCTGTCGTGAGTTATGGCAGGTCGACCCCTCTTCCTAGGTTTAGGGATAGTGCTCGCCGTATCTGGTGTTAACTTCGTTTCTACTGTAGAGAATCCACCATCTGGAATCATTTCTTGTCCGGCATGGAGCTTTTCTAGCGTCTCCGTCAGGCCCAGAAGATCAAGTAGAATGACGGTCTCCGTGTCGCCGCACACATCGACGGCAAACGTTACACCGCCAAATGTGCTGATCTGCTCCATCGGGATACTCCCGGCCTCGACGGTGTGGATTGGTGCCGGCAGCGCTAGCTTCCGTGGTATCTCGCACTCATCCCGGGGTGGTGGTTCAGGGTTCCACCCGCAGTAGCGGCATTCTGGTGCTAAGTTTCCCACGAAGAGACAGTCGTGGTGCGTTGTCGTGATGGTGGCCTGTCCGTTTCTTTTTAGCTACTCATCCAGTTTCTGGAACTAGGAGAGTATTGAACAAAAGTCTCTTACTTCATCATCTGACTGTACTTCTGGGAGCCTCTGGGCTACTTGTCTTATGCATAATATCAGCTTTGTGCTGAAGTCTTCCCATAGAAGATCAATAGCAAGCTTTTCGCGGCACTGTGCAAGAATGACCATATTCCTATCTATTTCAATCTCTGCGTCCGTTTTGGCTACATTTCGACATTTAGTAGTTCGTGTCTCGATCTTAGTTACGGCCTTTTCCCGGGCCCGCCGGGAGGGCTGGACTCTCGTTGGCACCGAAGGTTCTCGGCTTAATTTCTTGAGCTTTGATGCTGCCTCTTTGAGCCTATATTCTGCCTGTTCATATTTACATTTTTCAGAAGTAAAATATGATCGTGTATCAAATTCAATGAAATGTTTAACGCAGAGAGCTTGTTGTAACTGTGGTGGCCATAACAATGGGCTTCTAACTGTATGTGGTTCTTCGCTCATCGTAATAATTAATTTACATCATGAACCCTACTGGGCCACGTACATGAAGGCGCTTTGGATATGGAGGAGCCATTGATTGAAAGCGGTTTGCAAGAAACCTAGAACTCTATAATAATTGCTCCTATCGCATATATCATTCAAATTTTCTTAGCTATTAGTTTGGAAATTCTCGGTAACAAAAGAAAAACATAAAGAGGGGGCAATCTTTGTAGCCCAGATGGCGCGAGACATTTCTATACATGGTTAACTGATTGCTAGATAACAATGAAATGCCGTTTTCGAAACCACGGCCTAAGCACTCAAACTGCATTGAACAAAGGCTATCCAATGTCCCTCTCTCAACATAGTAGGCATTCGAGAAGTGTCCTTCGACCTGAGGTCAATTTCCCAAAGATGGTCTCTAACAGTTACCGAAATCCGATTGTTTAACAAATAGATTCTTGAAGATAGAAGATATTATTTAGGCACAGATTAGTATATTCAATTTATATTTTAACGGAGTGATGTATAGGATTAAATTCAATCAGAAAACAAAAGATGCTAGGTTAATTACGCTCTGTAGAGTATGGTTTTCACTCATATGTTTGGTCTCTTCTGGCGGGCGAAACGTCTTCAGGAGACCATTAATTCCGCATCATGAAGCGATAACACATCAGCTGCTGATTAGACGCATATGCACATATTCTATATAGTTTACTGGGAATCACACTGCGATTATCCTACGCTTGCTTCATTTCTAAATCAAGTTTGCTTTGCAGAAATATACACAAACAGTTAAAAATAGACGGTCAATACACAGTTAGGAAATATAGCACCCCTTTTCTACAAAGTTCCAGCACCTCTTGCTGATCTGTAAACAGCTTCCAAAGAATTATAAGTAATATCTTTACAAGGATTAGTTCCCAAAGTAAGGAATTCAGGATGACTTCACCTCTGCGCAGTATGACATATGTCATCAAAGTCCGAAAATGGGTCACTTATTTCTACCGGTCATTTTCGCCAACATCAACGATTACATGTGCGGTATGTTGGACTTCTTGTGCCTATTAGTATATCTAGTCTATCGTCTATCCTAGAACCCCAGTAAGGGGGCAGGGTCTAAGGGTTTTAACCGCTCAAAGAATACCCACATTACATGTCACAAAATGAATTTCTAGAGCATATGAAGTCCTTTACTAAGTATTTCGACCTATTGAGAAATACATCATATCCAAGGCATCGCTTATGTGAGTTTCTATGGGTTTAGAGGACACCAAATGGCTTTGGGGGTTCTTGTCGATGGCTATCGCAGAGAGTTCGAGTACGACAAGGTGGCATTAAGCCATGAGAGCTATACTGAGGCGAAGGTGTTAGAAATAGAGGGTCGCGAGAAATTTGAGGGCATCTTAAAGTACTCATAGGAGTTTAGGAGGTAAACGAAAGTATGATTCTGGAAGGTTAGGTATGAGGACTAACTTGGGTCCGGCCACACCGAGTTGCTTAGAGGCGATAATGTGCTAAGTCATACTGGACCCCAGGCCTAGCACGGAAGATCTCGTTACGGAGTTGAAGCCCCATGTAGATTTGAATTTGGAAAAGTGCAAGCCCAGCATGAAAACACAGGGAGGGTTTGAAGGACAGTTTTAGAATTACTGAACGCCTCTGTATGAAGTACTACTAAAGTATATACCGTGCCTTAATTAGAATATCCCATTCCTTTCAGGTTTATACACTTGCCCCTGTGAGTTGGACTTGGTAGTCAAGACCCCTGCTAACCTCGCTTGTGAGCGAGAATGGGTCATAGAGGTAGAGCGTATCCGGTGTATTTGCCACCACAAGAGAAGCCTCTTCTCCATTGCCGAGATCTATTTGTCCCTCTCGATTCACTAGATCAACGTATCGCACAGCTCCATTGGACGACTGAACGGCCAAGGTGGCTGTGAAAGGCGCACTTGAGGTGACTTGAACGCTGACTGATCCTCCCGTAACCTTAAGAGGGATGATGTTCGCGCCCATGTACTTCGGTTGCCGGCTAGCCTTAACTCTGTATCTCCCGCTCCCTTGAGAGTCGAGAATGGCGTAATTGAGCTGACTCTTAGTCCTTTCGAAGAGCTCATGGGCCTTCGCATGTCCAATATCCACGTACGCCATCCGAGCCCAGTATCGTCCCACGACGGTTTGGATGCGCGTCGGCGCCGCAATTCTCTCGATAACATGTAGGGGAGTCTCGTTACTATCACGCTTATACTTCAACCATACATTGGGGAAGTTTGCCATCCCTAGCCCTCCGTAGTTATCTGGGTTGTTCGCGATGTACGACAAAAACGGCCAGGCCTCGTAGTAGTTGCCTGTGTTCGCGGATCCGTCGACGATGACTTGATGGGAATCCCCGATCACCTTCTGTAAATTGATCAGAGAATCTCCGCTTGGTTGGTTATATTTGGATCTTGCGTCTGCACAGATGGATGATGTGATGAAGGTGTCGGCCACGAAGTTGGCAACGCTCTCCCACCATGCACCCGTACGGCCCTGATTGATCCAGTATCGCTCTGCGTATGTAAGTGCATGCCCGTATTCGTGAACTGTAATCGACGGTGTTGTCAACCACTCCGTGACAACGTTTAAAAAACTGAGGCCTTCGTTCATGTCTGTTCCTGTGTTGGCAGCCGTGTTGGCCCCCAAGCTTGCCACGTTGTAAACGTTCATCTTGTACCAAGGTCCATCGTCATTGTCCGAATTAAATGACAAGCCTGTTGATCGCCATCCTTGGCCCGTGACGAAACACTCGTATGCTGATTCGAGAGTCTGGATCATAGAATCGGCGTTGTTTGAAGCCCCATAGATACGAAAATGTGGCGAGTCTTTGAAGCTGGTCCCGCCGGGTCCGACTTTGGTGTTCGGTGTGAATTCAGCCGGTGGTGCGGCGAGCGCAAGCGTCGGTGCACCCCTGACATACCGCACACACCAGAGACTCGCGATTAACCCCGTTGATCTCATGTCTGTATTGTCGTAATTTCTTAAGAAAGTAGTGTCGACCAACGAACACACAGTACCTCATCAGACGAGAAGTGAACGGAAGAAATTAAAGCTCGACATTATATATACCTGTATTTACTATCGCCATATCGTTCTCGAAACGGAGGGACACTCCCGCTCGACGCGGGCCTGGACTGATTTCACGATATTAAGCGGGTAGCCTAAAATAGAGTGCTAATATGATGTATGGTATCGATGATATCTTTAAGGGTATTCTCGTAATGCTATCTTGACAATACCACGAGATATAATGACAAGACAAAAACAATCATGAATTTATCTTCAACCAGCCAAAATAGGTGGGAGCGAGCTTCGAGTCCAGATCTAGTATCTCATTATCTTACTGACACCACCCCCTAAGAGTGATAATACATAAATTCAGAACAAACGATCACGTAGTCTTAGTTTCTCAATATATTCTAATGATTCTAGAGATATAATTCATCAGAAAATTCCCTATGATATCTGTCTGCCCTTAATTGTATCCAAGCACTCTAAAGTGATAGAAGTTCGAGTAAAGCCGCCATTACCTAAAGATCCACACCCCTTAATAGGGGATATATCTCGCAATTTCTCGACGTCCTTACAGCTTTAATTCTTAAAAAATCTTAACTACTGTTAAAAGGCATGTAGAATTTAATTTCTATCAATGTTAACAACTAAGCTTTTGACTTGTGGGATTTAAATTGGGAACGGTGTATGGAATCCCAATACAGGATATGGTATCACTTCAACAACGACATTAAAAATCCACCAGTAACACACTACACGCTTAGACCTACCATAAGCCATAATGATTTCTCTCACCTTCCCCCGCAGAATGATCCGTAGGGAACTCGACCGAGATAACCCCTTAGATCATCCCGAAAACTTTAGAGCTTCGTCTTGCTAGTCAGATACAACACCCATCGTGATGCATGTAAAATAAGGTTGGATGTTTTATGGAGGAATATTACTATATCTATTTGAGGTGACTGTTGCATTTTGCTAGGGGACATAGTAGGTAGCCTAGATTTGTATCACCTTAGATCCCATGATCTTCTACACAAACTACCCCTATCTATGATTCACATCAACGACTCCAAATGCAGTTTGTGCTGGGGTTCAAATTTGTAAACTTGGCCTCGTGTCACGTAATACCATCCTATGCTAGTATGACTCCCATCTCGAGTTGGGTTGTTCCTTGGAACTCTTATCATTCATTCATTAATTGATTAATCGATCCTCCAAGACTCTGGGTGTAGTCAAACCACAAATCATACATGATTAAGTTCGGTGCATATTCTAACTGCCATACTTGATCCCGCCTACGGTCGTATTGTATGTTATCAGAGCCTTTGCTTGTTGAAATGTGTGCATCGAACTAGTGCTTTTATGCAAAGCAGCTCGATGGATCGTGGCATTTTGATACGCTACGAGTGATTGATGATTATGATATACAACTCTGCAGTTCCGTGATTATGCTTATGCAATGTTACGAAGACACTAATAGGGAGGTAAGGTAGTCACATTACTCCTGTGCAACAGGGCGTGGCCGTAACTTCATAACAGAAATTCATGCCTTATATACCCAGGTTGGTTAATCTCCTTTCCCCTCCATCTAGCAGTATCTAGGTATGTATCAAGTGGTAACAATTGATGTTTTGCGCGTAGCTTAGCCTGAGATACCAAGTACTCTATGCCTTAGAAAGTAGCTTACTGATCATAAGCCCCCTTTTACCTTATAGAGCAAAGGGGTGGCAAATATATATATATAATGTAGTTGAATTTATTCGGAATAATATGCTAATCTATTATATACGTTAGAATCCTCCCAGAACGCGTGACATGATGGATATTTATACCCATTTTAGTATGATAAGGGATGCAACAAGCCATTAATGTTAATGTAAACAGAGGTAAAGTCTTCCCCCTATTGGCCAGCAATAAAGCTTCTGATGGGTATGCTTCTCACCATGTACTCGTAAGTGCCATAGCATTATCATCTTCTCCCTCTATGCTATTCTTCGGGACTGACATAACGATGGAACGTATATCTAAGAGGAAAGACATTTTATTGATCATACCCCCCCCCCCCTCTGATAGAGAAACGTGATCATCATAAGTTGTTTAGGGGATAATTCATCAACTAAATTTACAAGAATAAAGATGGATTGAAGTTTTACTATTAAATTGAAGTAAATAAAAAACAACAACATCTAAATAAATGCTCTTGATTTAGTTTGTACAAATTTTCGTCAGGAGTTCTCAAAATGTATCCAACCATGATTTCGCAGTATATTGGAGCAAGAATGAATTTTCAACGCCCCGATTCAGGAGTATGGTCTCTAGACTAGGTGCTAGACCTCTGTAGGTTCATTTCAACGTAACGGTACTAAGTGGTTATCGCTCGCCATTGATGGAAATGCATGCTACCTAATAGTTCCTCCATGAGCTCTACATGGGATGTAGAAGGGCCGTAACCCCTATCTTCTATTCAACAGGGAACATAAAGGATGCCATGTGAAGGATTACGCAGGCTTGCAAGAGCAGAGAGGGGTAGACAAGTTGAAATACGATCATACGGGCGCTATGGGTCAGAGAATATGTGGTTAGGTGTTGTGTTAGTCTAGGGTTTCTACAAATATGGGTAGCTCTGGAAATTATTCCTGTACTCCCAGGCTGAGCCAAACTTCCACCAGTTTCCTATTCATCATTTACTCATCATTAGAGCACATGACTTCTTATTTCCCCATAAACTTGATGTATCGATAGCATTCAACTCTAGAACACTGTTCATTGGTGTGATTTACTCTCCCCCGACCTTTCGGCGAACCCACGATATTTGTAACGTCGGTGATCATGTGTAGTAACATTGAACTAGCGGCGAACATCCCCCCTTTCTTACTCTGGTCCTCATTCACGAGATCTATATTCTTATCGGTCCACCATGTGATCATTTAAGAAACCAATCGGTATCTTCGGATTTCTACTCCAATGTGGTTCCAGCTGAGCAGGCATAGCAGGCTGCTATCTCCCCGGAAATCTGGCCATATATCGACTCTTTAACCAACCATCTCCGCTATCCAAGAAAGTCACCTAGCCATCGCCAAGGCCAAAGAAGCTTCTACTCCTAGGTATGGGGACCAATGCAGGCTAAGTGGATTGTATAGGCCGTCATCGGGCAATGCGCGCGTATGTGATCTCTGTACACAGATACAAATACGCGTTTGTAACACACAGCTACACATATATAGACCTACATAAACGAACAAAACATACCCAAGCTTTGTTAAACCACTGACTGTTTCATCCGGCAACGAGCCGAATAAGTTTATCTCTTTCTCTTTCCATAAATCTGCCCTACGGCTCTACTTATGGGGAGGTGTAGAGAAGTAACCAAAGGTTACGTTGTAAGAACCTGTTCGTTATTTTTTTGAGAATGATGAACGTTTCTCTTGATATTCCTTATGCATATTCTTCGTGAAATGTGCTGGTAACATGCAGATAGAGCACTACCCTGATTGAGGTATTATGGTAAGTTATTTTGATACACAATTGACATTATATCTTGGTATCCAAGTGTCTCACGATATACGGTTAAATAACCAAGCCTATTCTCTTTGTATAATGACATGTAACACAGTGCTAACTACGTATTATTTTTTATTGAGGTTATATAGGTTACCTACCTACTTAGGTATGCAACTAATATCATCAATGTAAGCGGTCCACATAATGACAGCGGGAAAACAGCAAGGCAGAAAATACAGTAAGAAATAAATTGTTGAAAGCAAGAAACTATTACTTGTCTGCTTTGTCCCGGGTTAAGCCTTGACTAAAAGAGAGAATAAAGACACATAAAAAAGAGCTATTCAGGATCGAACAAATAAAATCGTGCTCAGCGTCCGTATTCGGAAGGTGGATAATTTGATGAACCAACTCATCATCCCTACATGTAGTAGGTAGATACTCCGTCTAGTGCTGATGTAGCCGGGTAATTCCATATTCTTCCAACATCGATCAATACCCAAGAAACCATTCTGCGTTTCTCACCGTTTCCTCCTCCTCCTCTTTCCTCCTAGTAACACGTCGATCTGCCTGCCTGCCGACATATCTCATCGGAGCTTTTCCTCGGCGATTCAAAGCTAGTTAACCAGCTACCTACCTAGGGTAGCTATCTATGTAGCTACCACTCACCAGCAGCAGCTGAGAGCTAGACATACAACGCAACGAGCCGTTTAAAAAACCAAAAAAGCTACCCTACCCTGCGTCTCCCCAAAGCTAAAAAAAAGCCACGATGGAACTACGAAATTCGGAAAGCAAGATATGAAGATGATATGTTTTCGGTTTTTTTTTTTCGTTTTACAGTTCACCAGTTCTGCAATGCGTGTGCGTACGGTTGCTCTGCGTCCACACATGCATGATTTACTTACTTACATACGCAGCATCATGCACAGAATAGCGTCTCATCCGGGACTTTTCTTTTGTTTTTGTTTTCGTTGTATTCTTGTTTACCTAGTTTCTCCCCCCCCCTCCTACTCCTACTACTCCTACCCCCTTTACTACATACCCAATGATATGATGGAGTATACCAATATTTGACCCAGCCCCAACTTCGATATCGAGAAGGAAAATGGCCAAGACAGAGAAAACGCGGAGATGGTTGGTCGAGAGTTGACCGAGGGTAAGAAGAGGCAAAGGAAAAAAAAAGATCTGATCTGGGGAAATTTGGAATCCTCGGATACCGGATCCGGGCTCGACTAGGCGAGCTAGTTACCTTCTCGTCTTCTCTTCATCTTTTCATTGGAGTGTGCTCTTTTGTGTCTAGTAAACCGGATTTCCCCCCTTGCCCCTTAGCTGGCTTTCTGACGATAGTTAGTTTTGGGTAGAGAAACCGGTCACGGCAGTGTCGTTGTGTATGTCGACTTGCATCCATACGCGTCATGTGTACTGCTTACATAGGCATGACTATTGGTGGGTAGATAGCTTGGGGATACGCGTGAATGTAGTAGATAGATAAGATGGCCAAGCAAAAGCACGGAGCCTTGGGAAGCACGTTCCGTATTTGTTGCGTAAAACAAGATCAAGCTATAGGGGGCCAAATCGCAGGATATCATGATTTGTGCTCTATGAGGAAAGGGGGGGGGGGGGGGGGTGTGACAATTCTTGCCCGATTAGTTGTATAGATCTAGAGTCACAAGCATACAGATACAGCTCACCACCCTCCCTTTCATACCCGAACAAGGTTACTATAAGGGAAAGACCTCTTGAAACTGACTAGAGGTCCTGTTGTGAGCTCCTAGAATACTATTGAAACATGACAAAATCAAGTAGATCATACATTGTCCTACTACATAGCATGAATCATAAATATCACTGGGTGGTTCATACATGATAGTAAGTACACATCGTATGTTTGAAGGAGTCAGGGGTTGCATACTAGATCTAGTAAGATGAATGAGGGACAGAGTAGGTATTTACTGTTGGGTTGAGAACAGCCTTGAGAAAGTCCCATTTCGAAGCCTCGGGGGGCTTGAAACCTTTTGATACCCACTTTACAGTGTGCCTCGGCCGTGTAGTTAGTTTTATAGCCCTGTAGTAGATAATGTCCCCCTATAGTTTGAGTTGGTTTATTGGCATTCCATACTGAAAACCACCGGCATGGGAGCATCAGTTACCTAAATTCACAAAGATCAATACAGTTGCAGAGAACATCCTGCTATCTATTTCTTTTTTTCTTCTTTTAATATAATCAGTAATTTTAAGTTTTCCAAAACATCTACTTACCTGGGGAAAATACTTCTAAAACAGAGCATAAACAAAGGGTAAAAAGGGGGAGGGAAACAAGAGGGGAAACAAAAACTAAAATTCATCAGCGGTAACAGAAATCCCCATAAAGGGAAACAAAGGACGTAACAAACAAGATCAGATAGAGCCCCCCACCACTACATAAGTAATACTTACATTTTTTTCCTTTTTTTTCTTTTTTCTTTTTGCGTTTCTGTACTTACCTTTCTGTGTACTCATTTACTGGCTTTTCCCCGTACCCTTGCCACCCCATCTCCCCCGGGATGACCCTTTCTTGCCCCCGCGCTCGCGGTCGAATTGCTGCCAGTACTGGCGAATGACCTGCGGGGCGATGTTGGCTCGAGGTTGCCAGGTCTCCTTCTGGCGGGCGGGCCAGTTGCCTGCCCATCGTACTCGGTAGTGCTTTACGCCGGCACGAGGTCCACGTCTGGGCTTGTGGTCGACTAGACACTCGACAGGGTACTCTTTGTCTTCATCATCTGAATCATCATCTGAATCATCACTGCTATCTTCGTCATTGCCTTCATCCATACCATCATCATTATCTGTAGAAGAACAAACAGAAAAGGAAGACGAAAGGGGAGAAGAGGGAGTAGGAGAGGGGCTGACCTCTATAGAAGGGAGGGCGACGTCGGGATGGGCTGCTGCAATATCCCCTAACACAGGAGGCATATCCATGGTCATATCGACATCCATCTGCTCGCCCATGCTGTAAGTCTGCATGCCCTGATTGAAACTAGAGTCCCATTGATTTGGGGGTGCCATGTCCCCCAGCCCGAAACTAAAATCGAAGTTAGGGTCAACCTCGAAATTATCCTCGCCGGCAAACATGTCAGGCATACCACTCCATCTTGCTCCCATTCCCTCGTCCTTGTCCTCACCCTCAAAAAGCGCCGGGTCCAACATCTCTCGCGGGAACCTCTCCCACGCACCTCCCTGCTGCCATTGCGGCACTGCCCCTGTCCCGCTGGGGAAGAAACACCACGGCACCACCGAGGGATCATCCCTGGGGAATGGGAGCATGGCGTCGAATTCATTCCATCGCTTCTCGCCGTGCGGCCATGCTACTGGGGCGACATCGTCGCGGGCCCAGCTCGCGGCACGCAGCCGGAGAGCATCGTAGTCAGCGAACGCGTTGAGGGTGGGATAGCGGGCACGGCCGGGGCGAGCGGGCCACATGTTCTGGGACGCATCCCAACGCATAGCAAACTGGGCGAGGACGCCGACGGCGACGCGTGAGACACGGTCGAAATAAGCAAGTTGGCGGGCGAGTGCCTGCTTCTCGTGCATGGGGGCGTGGTGCATGTTGGGGTCTTGGAGGCGTCGCACGACCTGGCCGTGGTACCGGTTCGCGAGGGCGAACTCCACGCCAGACTTGAAGAAGTGTGCCGCGAAAGGGAGCAAGGTCGTGTTGTGGTGGGGATGGGGCGGGCTGAGGAAGTACTTGCTTAGAAACGAGCGGTCCTCGCGGCCCTCGGCCGTCTCGCAGAAGTGATGGTACTTGGTCCAGCTTTGGCAGGACTCCGGGTCGTCGTCTTCGATGTCTAGCTTGTTGGTCAAGCGACAAACGTTCAAAATTTCAAGGTGGCAACACGGAGCGTGCCAGAGACAGACCTCGTGCGGCGCCAGGATATCCGGGTGGGGACGCCCGGGGTGGGTATGGGGAATAGGGCATTGGCACGGCGAGAGCTTTACATACGGATCCTGAAAGGGGGAGTACACAGTGTATCCCGTCGCGGGATTAATCACGCTGAGGAAGCGCGTGTCATGTTGTCGGGAGGTGTTATGGATGTAAAGCTTGATGCACATGATGGCGAATCTGCCCCTGAAGCCGCCGGAGAAGGGATGAAAGGCACAGGGCGAGGAAGTTTGATAATTAAAACTTACCTTGAGTTGCTGGGTTGATCTATATAGATGGATCAATAGGTTTCTTGCCGAAGCTCTTCGAATTGATCTATTGTGAATGTCAAATGCCTACCAGTCGGTATGAGTTTGGAAGGTATTGCAGGTGTGAGATGTGTTTCCTGAGTGAGCAGATCCCACGACTTATCCACCCAATATATACTGAGCAAAGAGTAAAACAATCACCAAACAATGGCATTGAACCAAGTTCGACTTGGTATTGTTCTTCAACAATCAAAATCATAAGAAGCAAAGCTGCTTTGTTTATCCAATTGCTCATAACAAAGCGGCTGTCACCAAACTCCAAACTCATTTATCACCTATTCGTATGCCCAGCCATTGAATCACACATACACACAAGCACATGTTCGTCACAACAATGGTATCCATAAACAATGCCAGTAATGGCACAATCCGACCATGTTGAACTCTCCGTTTAATCTATGACTGTACCTTTGTTCCCTCCTCCCCCTGGTCTCTTTGCAATGCGGCTCATAACATCATCGTTCCAAGCGCATCTCTGTCCCGCTGGCTGGCCCACTCATGGCGCCTGCTCAGATCGGATCGGTCACTTATGCGAAGCAGATGACGGGATGCACACAAGACATATTAAAGCTGGGATGTTGTATTCCGAGTTGCTTACGCCATAGTACCACGGGTTCTAGGGGTTTGTTGAGGACCTTTTGGGGCTTATTCCATTGCTGGTCATTGGGGCTGGGCAAGCGATCACTTGACTGAATCCATACCTCTCGTCTTCTCTCAGACCACACATTTAACACCGGTAGTTTTTCTGGCATCGCGTCCAAAATATTGCGCAGGTATAGCGAATTGAGCAAGTTAGCAGGGGGGAGGGGGGGAGGCGGAGGCGGCTCACTCCAGATGCTTACTGTGATAGAAAGGTTGCACTGTCTAGGTAGGTCGCTTGCCCGGGATGCAGATGTGGCTCCCAACACCCGACGAATACCGAATCGACAAGGCGGGTACATCCCCTATCAATGTAGGTGGGAGGTAGTTAGCCGTAGGCGATCGGTGGGGACGAAACCCGGCTTGGTATACCGGGCCACCGAGAGCTTCCAGTCGTCTCTTCCTCATCGTCTGTTGGGGGATCTGCGTTGAGGTACATGATAGCTGCATAATTGGCTCTCGATACCACAGGATCCTTAAGAAGGGATAGTAGACTAGCTCCTTTTCCTCATTGCTCCCTTTTTCTTTTCCTGTTGTTTTTTCTTTTTTTCTTTTTTTTTTTTTTTTTTTAAAAAAAAAGGTCCCGCAATGGTTACCGGTTGTGTCCCGGCCGATGCGGCTAGCGGACACAGCCAGCTTGGAGATTTCAATGGCTGATGGTAGGCTCCCCCTTTTTGGAGGTAGATAACGGAATCAATAATGCAATGATGCTTCTTCTTCTTCTGCCCAATACATATGCTCTACCCAAAAAAAAAAAAAAAACGCCAGCCTTTCAAGTCTCCGTTCAGCCAGTGAACACATGCTATAAGTTTGGAGAAAGTAAAAGATCCGAGCTATTGGCTCCGAGTCGCGCGTGGGACGGTATGATAGGATGACGAGGGTAATGTGATATATGATATGAACGTCGATGTTAGTGTTGGTGACAATAGTGATGAATGCCGGTTCTGTCGTCGCCGTCCCTTTTTGTCCTTTCCGGCTGACTCGTAAATGCAAAGCCTCAAATATGTAGTTGGTGGTATCAATGCCCGCTGCCAGAAAACGCCGATCCCAAATCATGTAGTCCTACTGTCGCCTGTCTAACCCACCATGCTGTCATCCCCTACACCCTTGTCCTTCCGCTCGTCCTGCAACAGGCGAATCAATTTGTTAACTGTGCCGCCATCGCGGAGCTTTTCTACCTGCCTAACAGCCTCGTCCTCCTCCATACCTTCAGCAATGAATTCCTTGATCTTGTCCCATATAACCTTCCGTCTCGAATACCAAGTGCGCCCCCGCGGTTCGGGTCGCCATCGCGATCCCCACTGCGCGTCCAATGCTTCGACGGCTGGCTGGCCATCCATGCCCTCCCGGTACTCTCGCCATACCTCCTCTACCGTGTTTACCGTCCGGTAGTCATAGGGGGGCGGTCCCGACGAGCTCGCCTGCGCTGCTGGCGCAGAAGGTCTGCCAACAACGGGGTGGCCGGGAGAAGCTGCGTGTGCTCTTCCAGGCCGGCCAGATTGTGCAGGAGTTGCGCGCGGAAGCGGTACGGCGGTTTGCGGCGCGAGTGGCAAAGGAGGAATAGCGGATCGTATTGATTGATCGCGCGACGTAAGAGCCTAAAATTGGGGGGGTTGCAGGAAAAAAGGCAAGGAAAACAATAGGTTAGTGACTGAAGGTGCGCAATGTTCCTCTGGCGATTGCGTGATCGAAAGAAATGTTGACAGTGGGTGAAGATGATAAACATACCGCAGCGGCAGATTGGTAGGATGCTACTAAACTAGCCCGAAGCTCGGTCAGCTGCTGGTTGATATTGTCGTACTGACCAGCAATGTGGGCAACATAATTTTGGTGTTGAGCCTGTATCTGCAGGATGGTGGCTATCAATTGCTCGGGGGTCCTGCCCAGCAGTTGTTCTTCGGTAATGACGGTGGGCGCAGGTATAGACATGGGCATGGGCACAAAAGGTTGAGATGGGGGAAATGGTGGATGTGGTCGTAGCTGCGGTTGTATATATGGTTGTATATGTGGTTGTATATGCGGTTGTATATGCGGTTGTATCTGTGGCTGTATTTGTGGGTGTGGACGCGAATGTGGATGTGGATGTGGTTGTATCTGGGGTTGAGATGCTGAAGCCAAAATCGAAGTCGAAGCTGAAGCTGAAGCTGGACTGGAAGTAGAAGTAGAAGCAGCAGAAGCAGAAGCAGAAGCAGGGCTTGGATTCGGGATTGAGCCTGAACCTGAACCTGAAGCTAGGGCTGGGGGGTGATGTAGGGGATTCGAAATAGCCTTAGGATTATTGGCAGAGGTAGCCTGTCTTTTAGATGGAGTCGCGTGCGTACCGGCAGTGCGCTGCAAGTCGGATGCAGCTGGTCGTTTCAAAGGGTTTCCCCCTGTAACTGGAGCTTGAGCCTGAGCTTGAGCTTTAGCCTGAGCCTGAGCCTGAGCCTGAGGAGCTGCAGGACCAGGAGCTGAGACAGATGAGGATGGAATGGTGGAGGTATTGGCGTTGGTGGTGGTGGTGGCAGTGATAGTGGCGGTGGTCGCAGTGCTAGTGGTGTTTGGCGGGAGAGCAGCAGCTATTGTAGAGGTGGGAGCAGGAGTGGGAGTGGCAGTAGCAGCAGTAGTTGTAGTTGTTGTTGTAGCAGTAGCAGCAGCAGCGGTCGTAGTATTTGATGGGGGCGAAATGTTAGATGTAGATGCAGACGTACTTGCAGACGTAGTAGTGCCGCTCGACGGCGTAGGAACCATGGCGGGTGTAGGAATGGGTGATGGTGGTGTGTGTAATGCTTAGGTCACAAGCAGTGTGGCAACACCTGGCTTTGCACACTGACTGGAAGAAACTAGGGGACTTAGTAGGGGGGGGGGGAAGGAAAGGGAAGGGAGGGTGAGAAGGGAGGGGGGGTTTACCTAGGACCTGGGGGGCAGAAAGGACCTAGAGAGAGCTGAAGTTGGGCTGACAAAATAACTGTAATCCTTTGTATTATTTAAATTGTTGGAGGGAGGGGAATGGGGGGGTAAATAGCGGGATGACAGCGGGATACCGGGAAATGCGAGGGGGTTAGGGAAGGGGGGTGTGTTGTTGGAAAAACTGAAAATAAAAATAAAAGGGAGGAAGTAGAGAAAAAAATAAAAATAAAAAGAGTGAAGAAAGTGGGTTGGTGGGAAAATAATAAAAAAGAAAAATTCAAATAATCATGTATAACCGGTAGGTAAAATTGGGTAAGATTGACAAGATAAATAAATAAACAGAAGAATAAAAAGAGGAAATAAGAAAAAAAAAAAACTTTAAAAAAAAAAAGAAAAAGAAGAAGATAAAATAAATATCAAATCGCAAATGATTAAAAAATAATTTCCCAAGGCAGATACCGAGCGTTAGGTATCAGCAAGTAGCGTAGGTAGAAACAAGACGGTAATAGGTATAGTTGGTCAGGTTAGGTCAGGTTAGGTTAGGTTTGGTTTGGTTTTAGATGGTAGGTAATGTCATGTAATGTAATGTAATGTAAGATAATGTATCAGGTTATGTTATTTTATGTACACTAGGTTATGTATAACCTAGGTACGGGTTAGGTCAGGTAAGGTTAGGTACCGCCTAGTAGCAGGTAGTAGGTATGTGCGTAAAACCAGATGAACATGGGGGTAAAGGAAAAAAAAAGGGTTAAAAAAAAAAAGCCCAGTTCAAAAGCTAAAATATAATATAATCAACAAATGATAAATAAATAACAGCAGAATGGGAATTCAAAAAAAAAAAAGATAAAAGAATAACAGTAAATTCTATAACGAACAATGAATGAAGAAATGATAAGTAACAATCTGATCAGATCAGATCAGATCAGACGGACCTCCGGGCTAGCCGGGTTATGTGAGCTTCAAGTATTATGTTTTTTTTTGGCTATCTCTTCTGCAGTTTTTTTATCGGTCTTTTTTTTGGCTCTTGTTTCTTGTTACTGCTTGTTGATACTAATGAAGGTGGTGGTGGTGGTAGACTTTTTTAGTTAGTTGTACTACCCAAACAAGTATGAGGTTATGTAGGTTAGGTACCTACTAGGTAGTTGAACATGAGAATGGGTACAGCAGACGACAAATCAGTAAAGAAAGGAAAAAGTAAAATTGGAGAGAGGAAGAGTCAAGGGAAGAAGGAAAGAAAACGAAAAACGAAACAAAAGAAAAAGAAGAAAAAAGATTGGATAGAAAATGAGGAACGAATTTTGACGTGTAAGTGAGAGTGCGAGAGTGTGAATGCGAGTGTCCGAGTTTTTGAAGTCTAAGTTTTAAGTCTCAGTAACTCAAACTAGTAGTGGTGGCAGTGATGAGAGAGAAATGTCGGCATAGGTTAGAGAAATCGGAATCGGGAAGATAGGCGAGGGACGTTATAGAGTACGGATGTTAGTGTTAAGTAGGGTAGGTAAGTTAGGTAGGTTAGGTATTGGACGGAGGCATTGATATGGTGTATATTGTCATACGGTATGGTAGTATGCAAATATGGATGAAAATAAATAATAGGACGGATAGGTTTAAGAGAAACAAGCGTGGACTCGAGAACGGAAGAAAAAGGAGCAGGCAGTCAACATAATATCCATAATCTGATGCCAGACATATTACAATAACAACAACATAACGGACATACGATAGGTAACCAAAAGTTTATCTCATCGGGTTAGGTACTTATAACATCAGAAGGGATGAACAGACAAGAAACACAGCCAGGCCAGGCTAGACTTGGGATAGGCTTGCGATAGGGATGGGATGGGGGATGGGATAGGTCAGGACAAGACGGAGCAGACATTAAAATAGATGGAGACCTACTGCTGCGGCCATATAACCTGCCTAGCTACTTACCTATCATTCCATAAACTACCAGGCTAGACCCATAGAGACGGAAATTCAGGGGGGAAATAAAAAAAGAATAAAGTAGGTAGGTATAAGAGAGAATAAAAAATTTTTAAAAATAATATCAAAAACTGAAAAAGGGTCAGTGCATCATCATTATTATCATCATCCATCATCATCCATCACAGATCATTTCTAGACTGCCAAGTGGTTTGCCTTGCTGTCTGTGTGTCAGTGACAACGTGTTGTTGGTGACATGGTACGCACGTTGGTCCAGTTTCTAAGTATGGTGTACCTCTAAGTAGGTAGGTAATCCTTTAGTTCCAGTTCCAGTTCCAGTTCTAGGTCCAAGTCCAGGGTCCCACGTAGTAACGTATGGGAGTAATGTAACCGGTAACTAGTAGTATGTAGGTAGGCAGGTAGGCAGGTAGGCTAGTAACTTGAAGGCTAGGAATATGTAAGGTTATGTAGTGTACTATGCCAAATGTCCTCGTCGGTTGCCAGGACGTAATTGTCGTAAAATGACGGGTAGCCAGGATTTTTGAAGTAGCTAAGGTTAGTCGGGACGGAGCGACGACTGGGGGATTGGGGGCTAAGCTAATGTTACGGAGAGAAGTTTAAGGTAGTTGAGCGAGGTATGGGTGTGTATGCACGTAATGTGTGCATATGTAGGTTACTTGTTTATGTAAGGTGGTTATATAGATGGATGTCTAAGACGAAAAATTCATAGAAGCTTTTTGATAAATAGAGAGATATAGAGAGAGAAAAAAAAACAGACAGACATATGGAAAGATACCAAGTAATACTTGGGAGGCCATAGAAGAACTGGAACAGAGGAAAAGAACGAGAAGAAATGCAAGAGACGGGATGACAGCATTCGATGCGCAACCCGTCATTCAATTGGAAGATACCCAGATCTTAGGTACCCTTAGGGTCTTGTAAAGTGTATCAAATCATGTGCCGCTCAATCGCAGCGTACATAAAACTACCTACCTCATAGGTAGAGGGAATGTGTGACCGACCCTAAACCAGGGTGGGTAAGACAAGGGAAACCTAAAAGCTTGCTACAAGAGCTCCCTCCCCTTTCCTTGTCACGTGGTTGGTCAAAACCGGTCCCAGACCCATCCAAGCAACCCATCAATCAATTCGGTCATAGCATGGATAAGTCCTGCCTCGTCGGGCATGTAAGATACGTCACCTGTGCTGAAACCTAACCTTCATGCTGCCTGCCCGCTTTCCTGCATAATTTTTATTTTCCCTTTTTTCATGTTGGTCCAACTTGACACACGTTCCGTAAAGACATAACCTACATAGGTAACTAACTACATATACTTACTCTTACTTGCCTATCCACTAGTAGTGAAAGTACCCAATCAACCCAACTCAGCCGCCCTACTCAGTAAACGTCTTTTTTTATTATTATAGGGAAGGTTCATGTAAATAGGCACTCAGGCACTTGCTTCCATCGGTACGTCCATATGTATAGTATTACGTATTATACTATGTCCCATCCCATACACATACGGATTACATACAACATCCCATACAACCTAACCTAACCTAACCTTAATTTATTGCAGGGATTGCTTGCTTTTCGAATGTACCAAAATACATACTGCCTACTGCCTACTGCCTACATAGCTATAAGTATTTATATAGTGTTATGTTCCTTTCAAACTCAACCTTTTCTCCAAGTAAGGAATACTAACACCTAGGTAACTTAGCAAATAGTAGCATGTAAGTGCTTAGTCAGGTAATAAGTATACCTAGTAACATACATAGTGTAGGTACTATGGATCTGAGGTTCTAATATCTAGTCTACCGGCACATTCCGTATTCATTACCATTGTATCAGTCTAACAACCGCTCACTTCCCTTATATGTTGTGTTAGGTACAAGTTTACTTTTTTCCTCTTTGGGGCAGTGTTCGTGCCCGCTTCCAAATTATTTTCTTCTCACTCTCTCCCTTTCTCTATTCTTCGCCTCTTCTCTTTTGGGTTTGGTGTTTCTATTTCCCCGTCACGCATTACCGCCCACCATTTTTTCTTTTCTTTTGTTGCCAGACAGAAAACAAAAAGGAACTCAGCCACTCGCGAGCTTACTGTACTACAGTATAACAATAATACATTTATCACCGAACTACGAACCTGATCCGAAACTCCGCTGCCCACCTCGGGACTAGCTAAGAATAACAATTCCATTTGTTTTTGTCTCTTGTACTGATCCTCTTAGGAATCCCCCTCTCTTCATTCGGTTTCGGTTCTGCTTGCTTGCTTTTTGTTGGTTACCTGCTTGCTTTGCTTGACCAACTCGATCGAGCATGGTTGTGTCACGGACTTCGCTTCCCAGTCACAAAATCCTACGTGGAATGGTTGGGTATTACGATATGTGTAAGAAGAAGAAAAAAAAAAGATGATGCGACGCCAGATATGATCTGTTGTTCGTTTTATTTTTATTCCCGAGTTACGAACGCGAGAGCGCGAGGGACACACACATACACACACACAATATCCTACGCTTTGGTTCTGCAGTTACCTACTTACACCGGTTTCCTCTCGATTTCTTTTTTTTTTTTTTCTAACCTACATGTAATGTGTGCACGGCCAAATGCAACTGCATCTAGTATCGGTTGTGATTATTGGTCAGCTTCTAGTTAAGGTCTTCGTCAGCGTGTCTCATGAAAATGAGCTAAGCTCATAGCAAAGCAAGGTAAGTTGCTGCTATTCTTACCTTGGTTGCCATGCAGAGCCTCTAACTTCGGCCGGGAGACAATAACCTAACCCCACTGATCTTGTTCTTCTCCTCCCCTCCCTTTCGTAGGCTGAACTCGACATGTACGTAGGACCCATGTCACAGGCTGGCAGGTGACAGCTAAATTACTCTTTGATTAGGCACATGTGAAGGATCTTGCCAAGTCATATTGGTTGGCTGACGGAGGCCCCAAAAAAGGTCCACGACCCCGTACCGTGGTTTTGTTCCACTGCTTACTTTGCAGTCCAGTCGTTGTTTTAGTCGTCGAGCCGAAATAAAAAAATATGGGTGTGTATGTACGTACGTAGGTATGTGTATGTGTATGTGTGTGCCAGGTAGATTTGTGGAAAACTCCTCGATTTAGAAATCGGCAGTTATATATATTGCATACATTAGCCATTGCACCGGTCTATGTTATGCCCACAGTCTTCGGTGTTATATCCTTCCACTCCATATCTTTCTTGGCAGTTTTGACACACACGCGCATACACATATACTTATATACATACGTACATACTGACTGACTGACTGACTGACTGACTGAGACCAACTGACTCATCGAGAAACATCAAAGCTCACTTCCAGTTTATTGCAGTGTAGGTCTAAGCAATGCGATTAAATGGCACTGTGGCTACGAATTCATGTTCGCCCGGGCTTGTTCTCAGACGAATCTGACTACAACGCTAATATGTATGTTACTCATAACAGGATTAAGAGCCGTATTCTACGTATGTCCGGAAACCATCGGACAATTATACCCAAGTAAGTGTTAACAAAAGACATGATATCGAAACACGGGGGATTATTGTGGCTTATGCCGTATGCAAGCCGTTAACGAGTTGCCTATCGTTGAAGAAATCACGTGTTATAGGTAGGTAGTCGGGTTTGGGCAGAGACAATAAATAATAAGTTGTCAAATGGCTCAAGTCGAGACTCAACGCAGCCGCCTCGTAAAAGATGCAGTGACACAGACACACACGCGCACACACAGATGTAAAGATCGGGGCTTCGGACAAACCACGTACGATGGACTGCCCAAACTCACCGTTGAAAAAAAAAATTCAAACAATATGTTTCTTTCGGCCGAAGTTCACTTGAACGGGATCATGTTCCAGGCAGTCACGGAATATTTACGTCTTCACCCCCAACAACAATCACAATTCTATTATACTCTGTGGAGTGTTTTCCAAGTTTCTAGCATATTAGAGCGTCTGATATATAAATATTTAAACACAGTGCTCGCATTGTTGTCGAAAGGGTCATAGTTTTCTATAAATTTAAGGAATCTGCCCCCTAGGGGATAAGAAGCCCAACAGTTTCTCAAACCATTGCACTCTAACTTAAGGATCAAGAGTATTTATATGTGTACCTAGGTAGGTACGGTACCCAATAAAGAAATATGGCATAAGTGGTGTTTCCCTTACTTCACGGTATCAAAAACCAGACATGGTTTGTATCCAATATTTACTATCTAGAGGTAGAGTCCCATACATTATCTAGTATTCAGATACTTCATCAATAATTTCTTTGTGGTTCTCAAAAAGCTATCCTATCCCAACATCGGTACCTATCTAGCTTATTACTCATTCTGGGAAATAGCAGGATAAAGTCCCACAGGCACGAAATGAGAAGAACAATGTGTGTAATTACGGTTTTTTAAGAGAAAAGAAAAACAGATAAAGAAATAAAAGAAAATGTTCTCTAAGTGGTACGTAATTATGAGTTGAATGTTACTACTAGGTGTTACAATACGAAAGAAAAAGAATTAGAGTAACTGAGGCTCCTAAGAGCACTGTCCACATCGAGCTCAGCTCGTGAGGACGAAACATATTACTGTGTAATAAATTGCGTGTATATTGATGAACCCGCCAGTCATCCTCTCCCACTTACGCGACATTCGGTCATAAGTAGTTCTCTATATCAAGAAAGGGTGTTCACTTAATCAAAAACAAAAAACTACGAACTCGCAAGACAATAAATATATAATAAATGCCTCTCTAGTATAAATATCATGACGCTCGCTCATTTTATCGCTGGAATTCTCGTAATTATTATTACCTACTTTACACTAAACTTCTAAGTAACATACTCTCACTATTAGAAAACTCTATTATACACATTTCTTTTTTTTCGAGTCTGGAAAGTGGCTGTGGCCTATGGGTGTCAAGCTCAACATATCTGCAACTACCCGCTAACAACGACAACTGCAACGTCAGCTCTTGGGTTTTATTTAATTCCATTTCTCCGAATCTATGCGAACACTAGCGCTATGTAGATTGGTCAGAAAGAATCTGAGACACGGGGTCACATGAGCATGAACCTTTTTCTAAAAGCAAGGATAGGATGCTATATTGAAGCCGTTCAAGCAGGGTTAACACTGGGAACGGGGGTGAGAGGGTACAGAAGTGTGTATTATACCCTCGAACAAGCCATTCTGGCTAAAAAGAATTCTCCATATGGAATAACATGGCTAATGCTGGTACGATATAACTACTTAACTAGATGCAAACACTCCATATGTGAGATCTCAGTGAAGATCGGAGATCGTGTGGTGAAGTCACCATCACGTTCTTTTCGTAGCCGATTCAACAAAAATTGGAAATATATGGGCGCGTAATTCTATTAGTAGCAACGTAAAATGATACGAGTCTAGGTAGAGAATTCCATAGAAATTATTGAGACCGTTTGCCACGTGTAAAGCGATATTATTGGATAGCCGTAGAATTTGCTTTGGTTTCAGCTGTACAGCACGTTTACTCAAAATCATTATACTATCCTGACGGCCTAAAGGATAATGATCTCACTCTGGGGCGAAGCAAGTGTTACATCTATGGGGTTGAATTATTTCATATCCCATTTTAATAACGGCTTCGTATCGTATAGCCATCATTTATTCCCAACACTCTACCTACGCATGTGGAAACCTAGCTTCACTCCTCTGCCCTACGTCCCAAATTCCTCGATAACACTCTTCGGATCTGTGTACTCCCCCACGCCGCGGAATGGAATCCCCTCGAGCTCGAAGCCTTCTGGCCCGCCTACCTTCAGTCCCTGGGGCGTCTTCCACAGCGGGTGCGACGGCAGCCCGATAACGCTGACGCGTAGGCCGTACCGCAGATCCTGCGACCCGATCGCCTCGCCATCCTGGCCCAGGATCGAGATCAGATCGGGCACGGTGCACACCACCTCGCGCACTTCTTCGCTCCCCGAGGCGTCCGTGTACGCTGCGTATAGGTACTCGTTCTGGAAGGGGATGATCATGTGTCTCTCCTCCTTAGCACTGCCGCTGTTATCCCCGGGGCCGCGCTCGTCGTCCGAGAGTGGCGCGAGGAGCACGCTGCCCATCGTGTAGCCCTTCTTGATGTCACGGCGGACATCGATTACCTTGCCCGTGAAGAGGAGACGACCGGCGTTTACGGCGAACTTGAGAGTGGTGGGTTAGTAATGGATCGTAGATAGGGGTTGGTTGAGAGAGAGAGGAAGGGGAAAGGAGAAGGAGAGAAAAGGGGGAATTCTTACGATAGCATCGACAAAGCTCGTCTTGAGTTTCCTCGCGAGGTGCACGGCTCGCCCGATATACCAGGCCTGCGAGATGGTGTTGGGGACACCCCATTTCTTGATGGCGTCTCCTTTTAACGGGGTCGCGCACACGGCACAGCCGAGGCCAAGCTCGACGGCTGTGGTTCGCAACATGGTCTCTGTTCGGATGGGCGACTCTGTGTTCTAGATGCGACGAGGTAAGCTACTACTTCGCTACTAGGTCAAAAGGGGACGGGGAGTGTATATACCATTATGACTGATGTGTTGCCTTTGGCATCCGAAATAGCACAGGGCGTGATGGGGTTGCCGTATATATAGAGCGTCGCTATAGTAGTATATAGTCAGTATACGTACTTATATCATGTGCGTCGAAGCTTACCGTGATACATCGTCGGGTATGCGCGTCCCATGGCATCCCCATCAATGACCGGTACATTATAGTGAACACCAGTAGGAAAAGCACTCAGGCCATTTCCACCACCACTTTTTAGGAGTTAGTAAAGATGGGTTATTAGAAGGGGTGAAGGATGACAGCTCACATTTCATCAGTGAACATGGCATCGAATCGATCATTACCCATGATCCTATTCACGGTATCGATGCCATTGATAATCTCCCTACCACCAGCCACTCTCTCGTTAATCACACTAGGGGCGCCATACCAAGAGCCAAAGCAGACCAGGTCGGTATCTTTGACAGACTTGGGTTGTATTATTCGCATCTTGCCGGCACCGCCAGTGCGCAGGACTTCCAAGCAGCGGAGGAGTTCGTAATGTGTCGGGCCGCCTCCGCCGGTACCAAGTGCGCCTGCACCAGTGGCGATCATCTCAACATCAACCTCGGAGAGATACCATACCCCTTCTCTGACATCAGGACGATATGTCCCGAGGTCCACTTTCAGGGATGGCTTCGAAGTCGGCTCCAGCGCATCACTGACCTGTACCTTCTCGCCTTCTGGTTCGTCATCCTCCGCATTATCCATGTCACCTACGGTCTTGCTATCCGCGGCCTGAGGCTCGATATAATCCGGCGTTGCTAGCTTCCCGACGGCTTTGACCTGGATCCTAGTCGCCTTGTTTGTGACATACTGAAGGGGAATCTTATTGATATCCACGATCTTCACATCGTCGCGCGAAGCACCCTTCTGCACCGCCGCCTCGATCGCCTGCTGGCACGCATTCGCGAGCACGGCCTTCTCGTCAGCTCCCTCAAGCACGACGATCATGTCCACCTCACCCGACACTTTCGCGATAGCCGCCCCGACCGCGTTCGCTGCTCCGTGGTGGATCGGCCGCGTGCACTCGACCACGCCCTCGAGCTCCTGCGTGACGAGCAGTGAACCCCCACCCACGAGCAGTACGTGCACTGGAGCTGCGGAGACTTTCATAAGCTCCACAACATCCTCGATCATCTTCTTGATCTGGGCACGCGCGTCTTGGATTACCTGAGCGGGCACATTCGCCGTCAGCGCGCGGTCACCCAGCTCCGCCTCCCCTGACGCTACTACCACGTCAGTTGTCGTCAGCGTCGACCCGCCGAACACGAGCGCAGATGAGGTCAGGTAATGGCCCACCGATCCCGGACCTACGGCCACCGCACCCGTCTCCGCATCCACGGACACCTTGCTTCCGCCGCCGAGCCCGATAGACACCACCTCAGGCATCGAGAAGGCGGTTCGCACCCCACCCACCTCGATGAATCCGGGGGCTTGACGGGGAAACCCCGAGGGCAAGAGAGCGCACACATCCGTCGTGGTTCCACCTATGTCGACGACGAGAACTTGCGGGGGCTCCTGGTGCTCCTCAGCTGGGGTAGCTTCAGTAGATGCAACCAGAACCTTCGGTTTATCCAGGCCAGCGAGGAACGCCGCCCCCGTCATGCTGTTGGTAGGGCCGCTCGCGAATGTCTTGATAGGAAACTCAGCCGCGCCTTCGGCATCTATCAGCGTGCCATCGTTCTGCGATAGGTATAGGGGTGCATCGAGCTTCAGCCTGGACATCGCGCGCCTGAACCCGCGGATCGTCCTCCTCGCCGTCCTCAAGATCGACGCATTGAGTATCGTCGCGTTCTCTCGCTCCACGAGCCCCGGTGCCCCGATATCATGCGAGCACACGACGTCTAGTTCAGGAGCTTCCTCAAGCATGATTCGCTTCGCCGTCTCCTCGTGCACGCCTGCGTGGTCGAGGGGCGAGAATACACCAACGACTGTAACAGATGGAGTCAGTAATTGCCATGTTAAATAGCCAATTCACCTTTCCAGACTGTGTCTCAGGAGGGGGGGTGATCAAAGGTGAATACGCTTAGTCATGTTAAATAGCTCTCGCTGCCAAGAAAGTCTGAAAAGGGGGAAGAAAAGACTCCAGAAATTACTCACGTGCGACGGCGCGCACACCAGAGTCGCGGATCTTCGCCGCCGCCTCGCGCACCTGGTCCTCGCTAAGGCGCGCAATCTCGCGACCGTCGATCTCGAGCCCCCCGTCGAGGTAGTGCGCGCCGCCGTCGACGATGCGCCGCAGCCCGACGGGGAAGTCCGAGAACGGCGGGATGGTGCGGGTGAAGGGGCCGCAGAGGCGCACGACGGCGACACGGGCTAGGCGCCGGGCATCCGCCTCGACGAGCGCGTTGATGAAGTGCGTGGTCCCGATGGTGACGCTCAGGACGCGCCGGGCGTCGACACCGGACGCCGTGAGTACGGCGGCGATGGCCTCCTCGATGCCGGAGGTGATGTCCGGCGTGGTGGAGGCTTTATGGCTGGCGAGGACGCCGCGGCCGGGCGAGTCGAGGGCTGTGATGTCGAGGATGGCGGCGTCGGTGTTGGTGCCGCCTACGTCGACGCCGATGCGATACATGCCAGTCATGACTGCGGAGCGGGGAGGAGGAGAAGGGGAAGAAGAAGAGGATGGTTTATCGTGGGATTGTGCAGTGCCCATATCTCTCAACTTACAGTCGCTTATGGTAACTCCTTAGTTGCCATTCTCGTAGGACCTTTCTTCGAACTGGAATCGTCTACCGCGACATTGAGTAAACTTATCTCTCTCATTAGCTCACCGGTTCATATCCATTACCTCCGATATTTATCGTGACTCCTCATCTCCATCTTTTACCCCCTTCCCCAGGGAGATCTATAACTTATGCTTATCGGATCTAATCGTAATACGTAAGTAACATCGTGTGATGGACGCTCTAGAACATGATAGGTCGGACTAGTCCCGGTGGACTAGGCGTGGCCGGCAAGTCCCCCGCCTTCCGTTTACTTATCATGAGTAATATCGTCTCCCCCCGGTCATCTTCCCCGAGAACTTATCATGACTAGTTTACAGCTTGATTTAAGGCGAGTATTATAAAGCAAGAAGGGAAAATGGGAACCGGAGATGGATACGCTCGCTTTAATTACCCTTTTTTGAAAACTTACCACCTAGCTGGCTGGTATATGATCTATAGTCAGTTTAACTTAGATATGTTACCCACCCCTGAGCAATATCCTAAGAGAGACAGGGACGGGGACGGGGAGAGGAGTGGCAGGGGGCGTTTCTTATCTTTTGATCTCATGTTTCTGTCCAATGTTGAAAGATAGGTAACTAGATAACTACGGTTGCACTATGGCTGGCCAGATCTGCGCTGCCACTAAGGATATATTGTTCGCAATCCCCATGCAGTCAGCATGGCACGTCCTCGTTACTTGTCTCCTTTTCCATTCCCGCCCTCCGGTTCCCTATGATGGCGACCACGAGAAGTTGGATTAGGAAACTGGAGCTTCCTCATGTGCATGTGTCGAGATGGATAGTAAGTAAACTCATGCCTACCTATTTCCCCAGCGACTTCATATTCCCAGGGAGAGCAGCTATTGATTGCCATAATAGAACGATGACATCCGTCCAATTGAGGCCGGCCGGCGCACGTGGCGCTTCCTCGACTTTCAGAATTACTGGTTGCTTATAAACTGCAATATCTCAACATATCTCACAGGCAGTGCTCTCATCCCCCTCGGTCTAACATGGTGGCAAGCCATGATATGTATTATTATCGGAAACCTCATCGCCATGGTAGCTACTGTGGTGAATTCACTTGCTGGTGCACATTATCATATTGGCTTCCCTGTCGTAAATCGCATGGTATGGGGAATGTACGGCTCGTATTTCGTCATTTTGAATCGCATTTTCCTATCTTTGATCTGGTATGGTTTCCAAGCCTGGGTGGGGGGCGAGTGCATCTATACGATCTTGCTCTCCTTCGACCCTAAGCTCGAGACACACATACCAAACCATATGCCGGAAGATACGGGTATGACGACAGCTTCGTTCGTTGCATATATCATCTTCTGTGTCGTAAGTCTGCCGTTTGTATGGATACAACCGCATCGCCTGCAGAAGTTCTTCTACGTCGCTTGTACCATCACGATCGTGTTTTTCTTCGTACTTCTGATATGGTCACTAGCAACCATGGATGGATTTGGTGGTACGATAGTGGATGCTGTCGCGCTTCCAAGTACTGGTGGCCCCGAAAGCGTTGCTTGGTTGATGGTCTACGGTATCGTCAGCACTATTGGCAGCATTGCAGCGGGTATCCTGAACCAGAATGACTATGCACGTTTTGCAGCCGAGCCCCGTTACGCTATTTGGGGTCAGGCAATATCGTTTCCCTTCTACGGTATACTGTGCTCTATGATCGGCATCATTGTCACGGCTGCCACGCAACAACGCTTTGGTGGCGAGGCCGTTTGGAACCCCCCAAATGTTCTACAAGAGATAATGGCACTGGATGACGACGGCTACGGCTCACGCACTCGTGCAGCGGTTTTCTTTGGTGCGCTCGCGCTCGTCGTGTCCCAGATTGGCGTTAACGTGCCTGGAAACGCACTGAGCGGCGGCTTTGATCTGGCTGCAGTTTCGCCACGTTGGATCAACATTCGACGTGGCTCTTATATCGTAGCAATCCTCAATCCGATTGTCAACCCGTGGCGGCTAGTCAATACAGCAACCACGTTTCTCTCAGTCTTGTCCAGCTATAGCGTCTTCTTAGGTCCTATGACTGGGTTAATGGTGGCTAGCTACATCCTTGTAAGCCGATGGAAAGTGAATGTGGACGATTTGTATAGGGCAGACACAAGCAGCATATACTGGTTCACTTATGGTGTCAACTGGCGTGCTCCTATTGCTGTGAGTTTCAAGCTCTAATAACACACCGGCATAATAACTAACGAGAATTCATAGTGGCTAGCTGGGGCTGTCCCTTGTATGCCAGGCTTTGTTGCAGCAGTCAATACTTCAGTCTCTGTTCCGGATGGTCTCATTGAGCTATACTATCTCAGTTACCTCTACAGTTTCCTTGCAGCAGCAAGTGTCTACTATGCGTTGCATCAAGTATTTCCTGATAAAGCCTTGGACCACTTCATCCAAGCAGCTCCATCATCGACTATCCTCCGTGCATCGTATCAAGAGAAATGGGATGAGTCTTTCGAGGGAGCAAGTTCTGGCAGCTCTAGTGGGCCTGATAGAAAACATATCGCCAATGAGGTGATTGTGCCAAGAGAGCGAGTTTGAAAAATCCAAGTAAATCTCTAACAACAGGTGATGGGAGGCTCAAGACAAGAGGAGAAGCAGCGTGTTTAGTGGCCGCACATGTCAATAAGTCACGATGCAGCCTAAGACGTGGCTGCTTTGGAGCAAGCGGCTGGCCGCATTTAGACATGGATAAGTATGGTCTTAAAATAAGTTTGAAAATTAATACGTATTATTTATATCCCACTTCTCACCATCGAAAACGTTCCTCAGTTCTGTAGATCTAAGTCTCCTTTTCCCTATAGGTATTCTCCCCTAAAACAGCAGAACCTATGGGCTCTTTCTTTTGCATGGTGTTAGATCCTCCGTTGCTAAATATTTGTTTATAATGTCGCTATAGCTGCTTGGGATTTTTCTTCATAGCATCGCCCGTCGGTATTTTACTTGTATAGAATCTTGAAATGAGTAATATTGTAATATCTAGATTTACTTGTTGCCCGCGTGGCTATCGTATCTAGGAGTATATTTCTTTCTCTAACCGTTGGGACGAACATGATAACCGTTTCTATCCATAATAAAGAGTCGAAAGATTATGGATTTGGCCTTGAACAATGAATGGGCATGAAAGCTCCAACGAAATGCATGTGTACCTAATGACTCCCGAACTTCCTTTTTGAAGCTGTAGCTTACGACATGTGATCTCTTTTACTTCATAATCAGTTTGTAACCAACAGTTTTATGATTATTCTTTATCAACTATAAATCTTTTAGGCACCCAGTCATCATGTACGCAGCTGAGCGAATGCATACAGACAGGCCTCGGATTTTTGGTTGCGATATCTATTTGGTGGCTCTAGTTACTTCTCA
This sequence comes from Camillea tinctor, assembly GCA_022578605.1. Classification (NCBI taxonomy): domain Eukaryota; kingdom Fungi; phylum Ascomycota; class Sordariomycetes; order Xylariales; family Graphostromataceae; genus Camillea; species Camillea tinctor. The sequence continues at coordinate 120,222 of MU394143.1, forward strand.
TTGTAAAATTTATCGTGGGATATTTGGTGTTAACGAGACTAAGATCAACTTGAATAAAAAGGTCATCATAATATGGCATCGCCTTGTCATATACTTGGACAGCTCTAGGTAGGCATCGTCGGTTCACTGTCCTGTTCCCGATCTTAAAATTCCACAATTACCCGGGGATGCCGTAAGTGAATTGTCGGCTTTTTACTAGTTCGGTATAATTTTAAATATTCGTTTTCCTTTATTGCCCTAGGCTATAAGCCTCATCGTGAACTATTATGTGAACGTTCCGGTTTGTTGGCTCGTGCGAGAGAGAGAGAGAGAGTATAATTAAAATTAACAATATAAATTTTTCCTTGAAAAAAAGGGGAAGGGGAGGGGGAGAGGGGGACTCAAGAACACGACATCGGATAAATGCATTAACGGGATTGCATGCTTGGAAGTATGTATAGGAAGATGTTTTTCCGCCATGCTGAAGAATCTCACATGAATACCGAAGTGTCAGATTTGGTGTTTGATGCACACCCAATAACCAAACTTCAGCTGCCGAGGCATTCTCAGCTGTTTCACTATTTTTGTCTCAGCATTAGCATTCCAGTTGCCCACCTACCTGCCTTCCTAAAAAGACAAACCTAACGCCGTCATAGAAAATATCGCAACAATGTCATACTTCGGACTTGCCTTCTGCATCTGCAACGTGATCTACCCCCCTTACATCGAAGAGGACCCCTTTTCCCCATTTCTTGTGTTGAACTAAAAAAAAGGTATCCATGGCGGGCAACACCGGGGAAATATACCCGTGAGTTATAAAGTAGTGTAGTGTAGGTTGTGTACTTATGAGGTGCAGCGACACCGAGACAGAAAAGGGCTCGTCCCCGCTGCTATTAGCACATACATATCAACCTGCATATAGGCTTTGCATACAGGCTTGGAGAAGCAACCATATTCTAACCTAACCTGATAGTAAACTTGGTCAGCAGGATGGAAAACATCAGCCCTTTGATTCGTATCAGGGCCATAGCTCCAACGCGGACCAGTTCTAGGTTCAAGTGGTAGGTATGCTCCAACAACCCAACCTACTAAGACTTGTAACCGCGTGTAGCACGTGCGAATACAACACATGATATTGGAAGTCATACTATTTTGTTGGAATCGACCAATATCTTTCGATAGCCTGAAAATACTGGGTTATATCCTAGGAATCCAGAGCAAGTGCCCTGGAGCAAAAATAGAAGAAAACCTAGGAAACTCATGCAATCGGGTTGGGTTCTACAATGCGACAACGGCATAAGTGGTGCTGACAGTGAGGTGAGGGGAGGGGAGAGGGAGGGAGGAGGGGATGGACCCCTCCACGAATATAATAAATCCCCGACGATGTAGGCTAGGTATGGTATGGCATACACACCATGCTTGGTTATAACGAGGATGAGCTTATTGGGCTGCGTGGAATAACGTTCTGACAGTTACGCACACGGGAAGGCGACAAATTGTTATTCGTTCGCCGATTGGGGCTGGGCAGAGCTGTTCAGGTGATGCTGTCGAATACGGTTCATGATTGACAACCCCCCTTGTGACGCGCGGGAAGAAGCACGCCACACCATGTCGCCTATCAATCAGGTTGTTAGGATATGTATAGTAAGTGCTATAGCCTGCCCGGTCAAAGGAAAAGAAAAAAGCAGGGTCTCACATTGCTGCAGCCAGGGCGGCCAAGGCAGCTAGGGCTACGCAGAGAAGGGAGATGTTTTCGAGACATGTGAAAATGAAGATCTCTTCAAAGCAGCTGAAAGTTGGTCTACATATTGCTTTCTAGATATGAGTACTTGAGGTCTTCTCTTTCATCCCATTCTCCTATTTCATTCTATTCTATTCTCTCCTATCCTCCCTATCAGAGGAAACAACCCACAAAGTCTTTTCCATTTCCCGCTCGTCCCATGCAGTAGGTCATCCGTCTCCCCCCATCGAGCGGAGTCCGCATCGCCAAGGGATTTCTAGTGCGTCGTTCTTAGCGACATCGGATTCTACATTCAAAGCTTCACCTCTGAACACCCATTCCGAGTGCCACGGAGCTCCACCACCACCAATACCACCTCCAGCCAACCCGCTCTCCTGCATAGGCACTGCTGCAAGGGCCGGCATCGTTCGTCGCTAGAAACCGACCTAATCACGGCTAAGAGCCACGATACCATCATCGTGGAAGGCTTTATTGGTTTTCAGCGTTTAGTTAACTCTGGTTCTTCTTTTCTCTTTCCCCTCTTGTAGTCCACATTCCCTTTACTTAGAACTGTGTCGCAATAATCGCGCGGCTCTTGTGCCGGGGATCTGTTTTAGTTCGATAAAAGGATTAAAGGAGCGACATCACCTTGATCCTATAGGCCATTGTGCCACGATTGTGCCAGCTTCGAGTAATTACACCAGACTACTCCGTACACTATTATAACAACTCTACTCTACTCTACGCTAAACATCGTGGGGTGCTAGACGCTAGTATAAACACACAAGGGGCGGGTCCACGATCACTACACTATTTTTGAGTCCCCGATGAATCAAGGAATGGTCAGACCGCTTCTTTGCGCTACGCTCAACAAAAAATAATACAAGAAAAAAACAAAACCGCAATCAAAGAAATCATACAACAACTGCAATACGTCGCCATAAATCGGGATCGTCATCTCCTTGCGCACACTAACTTCTTTCCCGGTTCAAGGTCCCATACTCATAAACCCTGAACCTGCCACCAATATTTCGAGCCTGGTGCTTCTTTCGATCCGTGTGTTTGTTCTGTGGGAATACCCGCCAGCCGTTCCTGGTCCACGGTACTCATCCGATCTAATTTGGGGCAACATAACCGGACAAGAACGTTGCTAGGGCGAGTTTATGTCGTGACCCCTACGAACGTTGTTCGATTTGCATTACATCAGGACGCGAGCGTTCTTTGCCAATAGCACATCATCAGTTCTCTTGTTCTTATCCTCCACCTAGGATGAGATGAGCTGTGATGAACTTTGATACATAAGAGTAAACATTTGGTAAATCCACTTACATAACATTGATCGTCCCAGGGGGAAAGACAAGAAAAGCAAAGAAAAAGCTTTTTGATTTCCAACCACATCATCGCTTCGTCTGGGGCGCTTCGGGGGTCAGACCGCAACTTCTTCGCTTCTGTCATCAACAATTAGATCCTCAAATCTTGGCCCACAACAGCAACGTTCTCCAAGCCCCTGGTTGCTTCTTCCATACTATTAAAAAGGGCCTACCAGCGCGCTTGTTTCAGAAGCTTCTATTCTTCTTTTCTCTGTTCTTCGTCATTCCTTCGTGGGCTGCTAGGAATCCTAGGGGGTTTGGTTGTGTGTATAATACCGGAGTTTTGAAGTTTACTGTTTCTCTCATGCATCAAGAAACCAGCACGAGTTACCACCAACATGTCTCAACCCGCGCATTTATCTACGGACCTCCACCGATCTCTTTCGGCTGTGAGCGTTGCTACATCTGATACTACATTTCATAGCATCCATGACAACAATGAGACGCGTGAGACTATCTCATCGCCCGCGGTCACTACTATTCTGCCCCGGATCCCTGCCTTCAAGGAGAGCGAATTCGAGCCCAAGCCCATATTACGTCACGACTCAGGTTATGAGTCTATACACTCGGGCTCTAGACTTTGGAGTTCACAGTCGAATAACCGCCGCAATTCTACTATATCACTTACTTCCTCTGCGCAGTCGAGGCCACGGACGCGTCCCTCGATCAAGCGTAATCATAAGTCGACGAGTTCCCACTTAGGGCGCTTGAGTGGGCAGCAGCTCCACTTGACCGTATCCCAACAGCAGCAGCAGCAGACCTATGCATACTTTTACTTCCCGACGCCCGGGGCGATGGCAGAAGCCCTAGGCGACGACGAGGCCATCCACGAGGTGGAGCAAACATATACTGCTCCACCGCAAACGACTCATTACTGGACGAGCGACCAGACTCGGCGCTTGGAGTACGCAGCCATTGACGCCTCTAGCAAAGGAATCAGGGGTTGGTTCTTGAGGATAATCCCGAATCGCTTCGTACCCAAGGAGAACCGGCGGCTCCGGTTTGACGACGACACTGGAAGCGTGAGGCGCTACCGGTTGGACCTTGATTGCAACGACTGCGACGGAAAAGACGGCAACAATGGGGATAAGAAGAAGAAGGGTTGGCTCCTCGGACGATAAACCGAAAGCGAGAGAAAAATGGAGAGAGAAGTGCACGAAGCTACGAGTTCAAAGGATCATTTTTATTTATCTTTTCCTTCTCTGCATTTACATCATCTTTTGGCGTTGTATACCCCCATTATTCACTTTCCTGGGCTTTACTTCTTTTTTTTAACATTAATTATTTCTTGGTTATCCTCTTTTTTATTTATTCTTTTGCATGGCCAAGGCCTGGCTGGGATGCATTAACACGGCGGCATTAGGTTCGACAGATAGAAAAGTCAAGGTGGTTTTTATTTTTTATTTAGAAGCGACTATCACTTCGATTTCTTGAACTAGGGGATTCGAGAGATAGGAAAGGGGTTGACAGGGGGGAAAAGAAAGAGAGCCAAGATAAGCAACACTACCACTCGATATTTATCTACAGTGATAACTATTAAGCAAACGGGTTGGTGAGAATTTGGTTGCACAGCATAGACGCGAATGAACATACGCTATATTAGATTTACGTAGTGTTTTTAACCAAATTCTACGTTAAGAAAGTGAATAAGAACAAAGAGACAGATCGAATAAGCAAAAAAAAAAAAAAAAAAAAAAGTCTTGGCTTCTCCCCTTCTAGTGATAATATCGCTAAGCTTACTCTGTACCTCCTAGGTTATATGATCTCACATTATATGGCTTAATTTCGAACTGTACCGAGAAAGCTTGTCTCTTGGGGCCGCTATGGGGTATGTACGTGTGGAAATGCGGATTACTCCAGTACCACCGTACTGGTAGGGACTCAAGTTAACATTGTGGATATCCAATGAGGCTGATGAAAGAAAAAAAAAAGTTATGTGAGTTGAGATGACTTACATATTTCTTAATATGGACCGCCACCAACTTATCACTTATCACCACTTACTTCTCTCCACCCATACAGGTTCGATGTAGGTAAAAGGGAGGTTACTATATTTAATGTAGTTTATCCCTCATTAAACGCCCTTTTCAAAAATTTATTATTTCTATTTTCATTATGTTAACACCTGCCTCCATATAATTATCCAGCACCCTGCCCCTTAATCACCCCAAGTATTAGTAGTCCTATCTAATATCAACCAACATTCTTGCTCCTTTCCTTTCCTCCTTAATTTTTACCTATCTTATATCCAGCAACCTCTTTCGTCCGCCTAACCATCATGTCGAAGATCCTCTTCTCCTTCTCTGTTAGCTTCCCTACCCGCTTCTCCTCAGCCGTGAGACAGGCCATATTTGCGGTAGCTATCGACCAGAAGTCGCCATCACCTTTCTCGGGCAACAGTCGCGCATCCGCGAGGAATGACTCCGCGACTAAGAACCGCTGTTCTGCACGATCGGCGTATTTATCCTCTAGCAACCAGTTGTTGAACCACAGGGGCCGCCCGTCGAGGTCGAGGTGCAGCAGCTGAGACGCGCAGATAGTGGCGAGGGCATGACCCTTGCTGTCCATTTTGATCACTATTACCGTCTCTTTCTTTTCTTCTTCTATATTCTTCTCCCACTCCCCCCTTTTCTTCTGATTTTCCGCGCCCGTTAGTGAATTGTCATCATAACGAGGAGCGCCGCGATTGCCGCTATCACCGCTATCTTTCTTAAGTATGTTTGACTCGACTACGCCCAGGACCCCAGTCTCTCCGCTATGGAAGGCATAGGACTCATCGCCTGAGAGAAGGAAGCCCAGCCAGAACGTTTCTTTGTCGCCTAATCGTGGTGGTTAGGAAATATACATTAGAGTAAACCGTTGCATCAAGGCTATGTGTAATATGTATGCTAAGGTAAAGTGAACGGGGGAAGGTAAAAAAGGACCAAGAGAGGATGAACATTCATAAGGGACGAAGGAAATCTGAAAGGGAAGAAAAGAAAAAAAGAAAGAGAACAACACGTACAACACCAGGGATTCGCTGGTCGTCACCGACCCAACTACTAATCTGGCGGTATCTGGCTTAACTATGGGGGAGCGGACGGGACCCCGTGCATTACAGATCCTATGGTCGTACGTGACAGCGATTGCGTATGTTTTAACTCATATAGTAGGTAGAGGTATCAAATAGGTAGGTAGTCATGAAGAAAAGAAAAGGGGTTAAAAAGAGGGCTAGATTTGGTTGTTCACTTACCAAACATAAGTGAGTAAACGCCTTCAACGCCATCTTTCGTGTTCCGGTCGCTTCCATTGAGGCGACAGACAAGCATCATGGCTATAAAATGTTTCCATTTATCAACCTACAATAGAGAGCATAATCGGTTAGCTCGTATCCATAATGCACATAGGTTGGGTTGAGTGAGCGGGCTTCTCGTAGCATACCACAACGACGCCGCTCTCCTGCATGTATATTGACTCGCCAGTCCACCAGGAGGACTGCTTTGCGAGTTTAGGCACTGGATGGGGCATGATGGTCTTGAGAAAGTCTTGCTTAGAATCAACCGGGGCGTTGCGGTCGCGGAAGAACAGCGCCCCCGTACGCTGGTAGTCCGGGTCGTCGAATAGCAGTGCCGGGTTCCGGAAGAAGAGCGCGTCTGCGTCGATGAAGATGACCTCCCGGAAACTCGACAGCAGTATCGCAAACGGCTTCACCGCCCACCCCGTTAGCTCCCACCCCGAATCGTTGATCATCGTCGAGATGTCGCGTGTTATCACGCCCGGGAGCGCCTTTGAAATTCGATTAGTTCGCACAAAGATACTTAGATGATTTAAGTACTTTTGAGGGAATAGCAAACGACTTACTTCGAGATCAGAGCGGTAGTCCTTGCCCAGGTCCAACTCGCCGTGGTACACCACCTCGATAGGAAGAGTGCATCCAAGCTGCCGGAAGGAGTAGATGGTGGTCAGTAGCCACGGAGCCTGGTCATTGCCGGCTGTGAGCACAATGCCTCGACCATGCCTTTTGAACTGCGCGTGCAGTGTCATGTGGTTGGCGAAGTATGGCGTCGTCCAAGGGAACAGGAAGTCTGCGAACTCCTTGAGGAACGACCTGAATGTCTCGTATGTGCGAATCGTCTGGGCGAGCTGTTGACTTTTGCGCAAGACCTCCTTGTCGTCTTCTCTGTTGCTGCTAGTATCCTGGATTCCATTGCTTGGAACGCCGGCCGCAAGATTCAGTAAACCTTCACGAGCGTACAGGGACTGTATTACATCGTCTCTGACGAACATATTGCCGGCTTCGTCCTCTACAAGATGCAGATTCTCCCAAGCCTCGAAGTAGGTTCGGTAGATACGTGTGCGAATCCCTATCTCTCGCATCCGCTCAGCACCGCCGGTTGTGATTGGGCGAAGGAGCTTGCTCCTATACACTTCATCGGGGAGCAAAGATATGACTTTTTGCAGTGCCTTATCAAATGCTGACCGTTTAGCTGAGGTCCTGGTCCAAGGAGGGATAGGAATTGATAGTGTAGTCTCCTCTGGACTTGCCAACGGTAATCCGTTCGATTGACGTATTTTATTTTCGTCGCCAATTCCCTGAATTCCATACCCCAAAGGCGCCTGCGATTTGACCTTGGAAGTTTTAACACTTCTCCTTAATCCAACCTGAACACCACCTAGGTCGGAAGCATCGCTGTGAATTTCCTGGGAAACCGATTTTCCGAGTCCGTAACCGAGAACATAGGCAATGATAAGTACACAGAAAAAGGCGATCGCTAAGCATCTCGATGAACTGCTACCGAACCGCCTTTTTACCGTGACCCTGGGCAGAAAGTGCCACAAAGCAAAGTCTCGTCCTTTGAGTGCAATCAATCGTTTGAACATCGAGAAGGTCTATTTCCTTGTTAATAAGGTGGGTAAACCAACAGCAATATTGCAGTTTGTTCTAAATATTATTTCGAGAGAAAAAAAGAATTCAGTCAACGAAGAAGAATGCTGAGGACATGATAACCATGGTTTGATGCCCCTCAAGGTATAAACTATGAGAGAGAACTACATATATATACTCAAAGCTATCTCGATTAGATCGTATATCCATAAACTATATCTATCTTCGTATAATATTGACTCGTTTTGAGGTTGTTACGTTCAGGTGATTTAGGTGACTCTCCCATAATCTCTGTGATCGTGGCGGAACATTAGGCTATATAGTCCATAATTTAAAGCTTCAATCAAATCATATCATCATCATCATGCACTATGGCACATAACTCTATTGTAGTAGCATCAGACGAGAACTTGCGCAGTGGCGTAAAGCGTGCGAGTTGTAGGTTGGAATCTAGAGGGTCTCTAGCGTAATGAGGTCAATTTAAGGATATAGGTTATCTCTGAGGCATTTCAAGGCTCAAGTGATTCTAGATACTTGGATTTATATAATTATGAGTAACAACTAACATTGGAAGCTTGGTAGTATCAATGAGGGCTAGTAATAAATCTACGTCTGGTAGAGGGAGTGAATGTATCTCTAATGAAATCAATATTAACTTCAAGCTAAACCTTGGATAGTAGACAGAAATCTTAGTGAAGTAGTAAATTTTGCCATCGATCTTATTTATTTCCCCAAAAAATAACTTAAGTTGACAGAACTTCGAAGGGGTGTAATCGATATGTAAAACCGGAATACTGGTGTCAATGCTAAGCGTACATGGACGCCTTACTTCTCTTCTCCCTCGTTGTCAGGCCACATCACACCAAACAGAGTGTCCCCATCAGACGTGCTATCCCCCAACAAAAAGTAAGGAGTATCTTCTGCGTTATAAGCATTAGCTACACTATCAGGAATAAGAGGAATTTTAAAGAGTAACTGACCACCCAATCGAACATCAACAAATCGCTTGCAGGTTTCGGACCCGTACTTGAGAACCTCAAGTTGTTTCACCAAATCTTCCCTCTTTTTACGGCTTTCTTGGGACTCTCCGGCAATCGAGGCCACGAGACTAGGCGACATTTCAACAACAGCTAGGGGAGAAAGAATATCGGAAAGAGATGAGACAAGCTTGCTTTCAATAACCTCGACGGCGACATCATCTATGAAACGCTTCACGGCCACCTAGATAACCAGCTCTGGTTAGTTGCTGAAAATGGATCATTTTGGTGCGATAAACACTAAAGAAAATACATACATTATAGTAAGCATCCATGCAGTCTAGGGCCTCGGAAGCTGCAAAGCGCTCGATGTCTGGTTCCGTTCGCACCGATAACTTCTCAACTAGGGACTCAAGATTGTAGGTGTGGGAGGAGCCGCCATAATCGTTATAGCCCGTTTGCAACGACCCCAGAGTTCCGAAGAAGCCTTTTACAACGTTGGAGCAAAACTCCTTTCTTCTTTTATCACTGATTGCTTGAACAGACTCCGAGTACTGGCTGTTGTATGTGACTGGATGAAGGCATCGGTGAGAGTCTAACAACTCTGTTGTCTTGGCGTCTGTAGCTGCGAAGATCTCTTTGAGAGCCGGCTTGACCACGTTCCTGATAAGCGATCGAGCAATAGTGTCGTCGGCAATATGGGCAATGACAAGACTGAGGAACTCGGCCGCTGCCTTCCCAACCTTTTCGGCGTGACGCCGCACAATCGGTTCCCATGGATGTGACTGTTCAAGGAATAGATCCGAGATAATCATAGAATTGAAACGCCCCGGTAACTCTCGTCCTCGAGACCGTTGCATGAGCTTCTGTACGTAACTGATGAAGGCATCCCTAGTAATTGATATCTGGCCACTGGACTCCATTTCCGACTTAGATTTCCCATCTGTAGTAACAACTCGCTTGTGGCCGTGTTGGATTATTTCATCCGCAAACCCCCTATTAATGTTCTGAATGACTGCTCGCAACCGCTTGTGGTATCCTTCATCGGTATCCGCATTTCCAAAGAAAGGATCAGTATATGTGCCGTCAAGAGCACTCTTGACAAGCCCCTGGAATCTTTGACTGATAATCATGAGTTGTCGTTGCTGTTCCTGGAATGTCTTCCGTGGTTCTCCTAACTCTAAGAGCTTTTTTTTGCAGTCCTCTAGTCCGATATCGATCTCAGAGATCAGACTCGGTAATTCACTCGCGATCTGTCGTAATAGGATATCGCTCAGCTTGCTCCTTAGCGTGTCTATTCCTTTCAATGATGGTGAAATGTTTTTCCACTTCCCCTTGGAGAAGAATTGAGCCTCCTCGACATTGCGATTGTGTAGAAGAGATGGCCTTGATTCCTTCTCCGAATCAAGGTTCTTCAGGACATGCCACTCATGATGGAACTCAACCTCTTTGTTTTCCACCACAGATATCCAGAATGCCTCGTTCTCCGAACCGGGATATAATACATCTGGCTTCGTAACGATACCCATAGTCCGGACGAAATATGGATCCGCAGATCGGGCAAGGCTAAGTACTGCCTGGTTTGCAAGGTCATTCTTAGCAGAAAATACGGCGAGGATAATAGTTCGGGGTTGCTTCATGTACGACTCGACGACTTCTCTCACGAGCTTGACATCTTCCGCGGTTTGCTGCTTTGTTTGAGAATGGATGACACCAGGTAGATCAACGATTGTTAGATGTGGGCGATCTGGGCCTGTGATTTCAACGCGAAGAAGATCCTTAGAGAAATGGGTACCTTCTGTCGAGATTCCCATTGCTACCTTGGCGCTTTCGATCAGGACTGGGAGACCCTCAAACGAGTCGAGTTTCTCTTGGAAGCCAGATAGCCGGTTCTTCTCCGGAAGGCCGAGGGATACATGAGGAACGATAGACACTGTCACGTTGGTCTGCTCAGATCTTCGGAGAACAACTTCTGTGGGAAAGCGGGTGCATGTGTTGCTCTTAACTGGGAAAGGTACCCCAGAGATTGCTTCAAGTACAGAACTCTTTCCAGAGGACTGATCACCACAAACAATAATTTGGGGCAAAGAGATATAATGGTCGATGCCCTGGAGTCGTAGACGGTCAACCGAATCGAGGAGCTCCAGTTGGTCATCAGAGCATAGCCCATGGAGGGACTCTGTATTAAACTTCTTCGAAGTTACCATCTTGGCGGCATAGGTAGGTGTATGGAAACCAGGACCAAAGATAAGAGGGGATGAAAACTAGGCAAGTAACAGAAAGAGAGAGCATAGGATGTGATTCATAAAAGGGTGGTATGCTAATAAGTTTGCTCTGGATTAATGGAGATTTGCCTAGGTGAAAGGAAAGGATTCATTTAATACCAACACGTTCTACCTCCCATTAGCAACAAAACCCTAGAAAATCAGAGGCATCCCATGGATGCCTAACGACAACACAATAAGATAATTCTATTGTGCTTTGTTGGTTAATTGGTTGACCAAGCGAGGTGGCTGAGTGTTGGTGCAACCGGTGCCTGCAGGCTGCCTTCATCTGTTTGTAAAGATTGTTTTGTTACATCAGGATCAAATATTCTCTTCAGTCAACATCTCAAGTATTATCCATGGTAGCGTAACTAGCAATCGAAATATTGGAGACGAATGAACTAAGTACGCTTTCCACAGAATATGAAGTTAGCCAGAAATCAATATTTGGGTCAATCATTGTAAGGGTGCTCAAGATAATAATCCATGCCTTAGAGGCCATCCTCAGATGAATGCGGCCTATAGAGCAATTATCCGTGCCCTATATTACAACACTACAAACAGCAATGCCATCTTGAGCCAATCATATAACCCATAATCACTGATCACTTATCATTTATCTTAAAATGACAAACCCCTGCCGTTAGCCGCTTTTGTTTGAAGGAGCATCTGCCTTCAACATCACGTAATATACAGATTTAGGGGCAGAAGTAACAATTAGGGCTAGGGGCTATGTTGTTTACAATCAGAGGATAAGGAAACGTTAGAAAATGTATGTTAGACCGAGAGGGCAAGGGGGGATGCCCGAGGAATACAGAGACTATTCCTAGGTGTAAGGGACGAGGTGATTAATAGTTGCACACCACAAAGGCGTGATTCATAGAGGTATTATTAGATGTCTTGCGGCCTTTAGTGAATCGTTCTCTTCTAATGATGCCTACTCGATGATGCCTACTCGAATGTAAGGTCTCTAAATTAGCTCTTTAACACATGGCTATGACAGAAACTAGGTGACAATATTTGAATCAAAGCTACAAGAAGTGTAAAAAACTCATTAATCACCTAGGTTAGTATTGAATGACTTACTTGCTGTATAACAAATGGATCAAATATTGCATTGGCGCTAAATAATGGGTGGACAAGGGTACTTACCTGGTAGTTATATAGTCTTATTCTTCTAGGCAAGGCAAAAGGCACACTACCGCAGAATCCCGTTATTTTGACAGCATATATATAGAAAAAAGCTTCCTAGTGCTATTATATCTCCATCCTAATATGGTGTAGGTGCTGTTCTTTCGATCATGTCACTCAACATTTCCGATCGATCAATGTCCCACTTCCAGGATTTGCGTTGTCCCAAACTCCCCTTCCAGCTGCCAAGTCGTCCATCGAGAGTACCCTATCATAAGCATGAACATTGCCACAGAATATGGTTCGGCGGGTCGCCACCGGGTGTGTTCACTATAGCGCCTTGATAATATTTTCCGCTTGGAAGCCATGTTCCCGGGTTAGCTGTGTTGTTACCGGACAGACAGATATCACTACAAGTATCGAGAACGGCTTGACGGTCGTTATCGAGCCAGTCGTTTTGCCGGTGGTTGAAAAGCAAGTTGAGGTCTGTCTGGTTTGGCCGAATAACCCAAATCCCTTCATTCCCCCGATTAATGGTAGTGATGGTCTCAAGAGCCGTAGATGTGCACTCCGTAGGTGCTATGGTGTTGCGCACTTTCGTTGGCTTGACAGAAAGAAGGGACTTTGAATCCACAGAAGCGCACAGAAAAGAACTGATAATGAAAGGAGATGGAAACATAATGGATGATAGGTAGATTATAGTCGAAAATTATATCTGGGTAAGTTTATAGAAATGTAGCAGAAGAGATGTACGGAGAGTTTTATAGATTTCCTCCACGTGGACAAAGTTCAACTTTTAATTACCCGGCACGAATCCTACCTTGACAATCGGTACTGACTCCGGGCCCCCAATGCCGGTATATTGGATGGAAAGTCACTAAGCCAGATAGAGAAAGTGATTGTGATTTGGACTTATTGCTGTTAAGAACACACAGTATCAACAATTGGGTTAGAAGCTCTTATACAAAAACAAACCCCGAACTTATCGCGGTTCATTTATGATATATATAATATCTTTTCTATTTTAAAGGCTTTATCATCATATAGAAGAGTAAAAGAAAAACTCAAGTTAGAAGAATCAATGTTACAGCACCTATAGAAACACCGTTTATTACGACTAATCTAGGTTGGATAACCCTCTAAATAAGCCTATCAGATGGGGATTTCTATCTACTGGTTGATCCCCCCTTTTGGAATCGAAATGCAAGGGAACTATAATGAAACCGCCCCTTTGCTTACATCTGAACGAATAGAACAGCTAATATAGAGACTATACCAAAGACTAGAGAAGTGGCGCCCTGTAGAGGGCCATTTATTCAAGTTACTACCTGTGGGGGATGACCCCCTAGGACACACACGAGGCACTGGGCACAATAGTCTGTATTGTGCTATATCACTGTGTGTGTGTGTGTGTGTGTGTGTGTGTGTGTGTGAGAGAGAGAGAGAGAGAGAGAGAGAGAGATAGAGAATGATAGTGAAACCAAAAAGGAGAACTAATAACTAAGGCCTGCTGAGTTATCCTGACGTAGCAGTACCTGTTATGCAACAATTCAAGATACTCTCGTTAAATTATACCAGCATACTCCGTGTGAACTAGATGAATGACTGTGAGGTCTGATATATCTTCTAATAAATTTGCACGTGCAATGATAATAACTTAGCAGGAAAGCCAACGCGCCGAGAAGAGCTAGATACACGTTAGTATCTAGTGAATACAGCCACCTCGTGAAAAGAACCTTATAAACAATAGAACACCTTATTAATACAAAAATTATATTATTACACTAACCTAAGTAATAAAAGTATATGCATTGAAGGTATTATTACCACTATAATGCTTTTATATGTAATTTGAGTTTATGGACTCGGCTGAACAAACCACATATCTAATTTTGGCTAGAGTTCCAATAGCAATATCATCAAGGCACCTTCTGTTTTTTTCTTTTTAAATGTGTGCTGTATTTAGTGATATTGGAGAATAGGGACATTATAAAACCAAGAGTAGTAAATAGACTGTATTTTCTTTTTAGGAGAACCTTAAAGGTGCATGGTACAGTGGGGGGAAATTAGAAACGACCAATTTTTTTTCCTTTACTTCAACCACAAACCCCTCTGTATTAAAATAGCCATAACACTATAAATATATAATATTAAAATATATAAAAATTATATTTATTAACTTTAAGTATTAAATATTTTTAATATGTAA